>CM059877.1:33510754-33677743 GCA_030490815.1 Acer saccharum
ATAATACATTTATTATATATTGTATTATATATTATTTAATATATTAATAATATATATAAAAAATGTTTGTTTTGTTAATAGTTTTAAACTGTCAACAATCCTTGACAGTTAAAAACTGTCAAGTAAGTTAATATATTATATATATTACTATATATATATATTATATTTGAAACAAATTATAGCACGGTGTGTATAAAACTATCTAGGAGAGGGGGGGAGGGGGTGAATAGATTTTAAGCTTATTACCCAATTTTCGAATAAGTCAAAATTACGAATTTACCCCTAACTAGATAAAGCAACAAATCAAGTATAAAATGCGGAAAAAATAAGACTTGATTTTACGTGGAAACCCTCACGGAAAAAACCACGGGCTAGTAAGTAAACCACACTCGAACCTCGAATCCACTAAATGTGTAAAACGATTACAACCTAATCCTGGAAGTAATCACACACCTACCTAATCCCGGTATGAGTGAACCTAGTCTAATTTGCTTGCGATCTAAGCAACCTAATCCCGGATGCTACACATAAGACTTACTTTCTCTATGAAGAGAATAACAACCCTAAGTGAATATATGAATATCCAAATGCAACATAGAGCAAGGGAAACCCTATATGCTTATCTAAGATGATTAATATGCAATTAGAACAATCCTAGATATCAAAAACTAAATGATATGTCAAATAGTTTAGCTAATCAAGATTAAGCACAAAACCTAATTAGCTATCACAATACAACTTCTCAAACATACATCACACTAATCTCAATCTTGTATCCAAAGTATAGAAAATAACATACAAGTAATTAATTGAGATTGCTTGTTAAGAGAAACACAAAATATGTAAGATATTAGTGAAAAGCTTACCAAGCAAAGTATGATGAAGAATCCATGCAAGATGACATCTAGATGATCAAAGATGATGCTAGATGATAATTAATGATCATGAAAAAGTGTTTGAGATAATAAAAATGAGTTCTTGGAATTTTTCTTATCTTTGAAAAATATCCTAAGTATGAAATCTGAATATGAACTCTTGTTCTTGACCTAAAGTCAAAGTGGCATATATATAGGGGCCAAATCAAAGTGTGTTTGTTTTGATAAGTTGGCCTCATATTTGCCTTGGGTGCTGTATGTAGGGCGCTTCTGTACGGCGCTTCTGTACAGCGCCTGTACAGCGCCCCTGCTCTGTTCTCACGAGAAAACAGAGGGGCGCTCTACGTAGAGCGCCCTGTACAACGCTTTGTACAGCGCTTATACAACGCTCGTACAGCGACCGAATTAAATCGATCAGGTCTGTACAACGCTCAACGGGGGCTGTTCGTACAGCGCTTTTGTAGAGCGCTTTTGGGAGCGCCCCATGCAAAAATGCAATCCTAAGTCTAAGCATGACAAGGCAATTGGATATGCAAGATGCAATCAAACTAACATGCAAGAAGAGATGTTAATAAGCATTAAGGCACACAAATAAGACACACAACATACAAGGATTAAACATATGCATGAGTTGTGAGTGTGTGCAAATATCTCTTCAAGACAAGTAAGCACATAGAAAATTACCTTCGGTGCTTATCAAGAATGAGGTCTTCAAAGGGCCTTAGCAATAACACCTACACTTAGGCTACCCTTACAAAGAATCCCCAACATGTGGTTTGTCCACGAAATGAGCCAATCAACAAATGGGAACCTTACAATATTATATAATATATATAATATTCATATATTAATATATATTATACTATATATTATATAATATATATAATATTAATATATTAGTATATATATATTATATTATATTAATATATATTATATATATAATATAATATAATATAATATATATATATATTTTTTTAAATTGGACTGATCTAAAGGGAAAAAACATCACAAACGATCATATGTTGAAAAACCCCTAGACAGTATCCATATATATAAAAGATAAAAGAAAAGAAAAAAGTGACAAAAAGCAATAAAGCACAAAGACCCAAAGGGAAAACAACCCCAAACAAAAATAGGCACATAGGCCACACCAAAAAAGAAAAAGAAAACATTAAGAAAAACGAAAAGACTCCCGGCCCATGCAGTCATTGCCAACTAAAGAAGAACAGAACGGCGGGGCAAAGAACCACCAAGAATCAGCCTGAAGCTCCAAAGCATGCTTAGAAAGCGTATCTGCAACCTGATTCCCCTCCCTGAAAATATGGGAAACCTGAAAATCCATATGCGAGATCTGGAAGATGCAACGCTGCCACGCCTGATGAACCCTCCAAGGAACCATTTCAGAACGAGAAGAAAGAAGCTGAACCACATAAGAAGAATCGCTCTCCAGCCAGATACGATGCCACCCATACTTCCAAGCAAAATTAATGGCCAATGAGGCCGCTAGAAGCTCGGCCTTAAACGCAAAAACCTGACCAAGAGGAATAGCAAAACAACCCTTCACAAAGGCTCTACAGTTCCGAAAAATACCACCACAACCACCAACCCCCGGAGAGCCTAAGGCAGCGCCATCTGTATTCACTTTGATCCAACCAGGGGCCGGAGGTGACCAAACCACACTCTTGATCACTGGGGCTTTAGAAGGGCGACCCTGAAGACCAAAACGACGAAGAATCAAAAGGTCGTCCATACAATTACGCATACAACCAATCTCCAGGCGATTAGCCTCTGAAACCGCACGCCAAACCAAAGAAAGGACGGATCTAAAGTCCACTGACTTCCCTTCAAAGATCCACTGATTACGGGCAGTCCACACCCCCCATATCACTGCATGGATAGCCGCTTTCCATAAAATCCTAACTTGCTCACTAAAGGAAACTGACATGGCCTGCAAGAAGAAGGATTGCCAAGTATTGGTAGAGACACGTCGCTGGAAAGTCGAGAAAACTGCCTCCCAAAGAGCAACCGCCAGGGGACAATGAAGAAAAAGATGATCTGCAGATTCACTACTAACCCCACAAATACTGCAACGAGAAGCCAACATGGAACCCAGACCTGCAAAGGCGATCCTCAGTAGGAAGCCTGTTCAACATCAGACGCTAGGTCAAAGCTGAACGAGAAGGGGAAATAAAACGGGACCAAACATCCCTCCACCAAACAACCTGAGGAATATCACGAAGAAACTGGGAATAAGCAGCCTTGCAAGAAACACGACCATCCCGAGAATTAGCCCAAACAAGAGAATCCACAACAGGAGAAATTGCAATCCGATCAATCCGAAAACACAGATCCGGGAATCGCACGCGGAAACAACCGTCCAGCACCCATTTACCCTCATGAATAAAATCTGAGACCTTCGCCCGGAGCGGATTAGCTAAATAATCTGGAATCCCTAAAAGCTCCAAAATGGGAACCCCCAACCAATTATCCCGCCAAAAGTCCCTCTGAGAGTTCTCTCCAATAAGCCAAATACCTTCCTTAAGAAGGGAACTATAATTCATCCGAAGAGAAGACCAAATCGAGGAGGTGACATACCCTCCACGAGGCTTCTGCAAATGCCTGAGATACCTCTCCCGAAGAAAAGTGAAAGCAAAACTATCAAAAGTCATAAACTTCCAAGTGAATTTCCGCAACAAAGAATCATTCAGCAACCCAAGATCTTTCAGACCAAGACCACCCTGAGAGTAAGGCCTACAACAACGATACCAAGCGACCCGAACCAACTTAGTCTCCTCACAGGAACCAGTCCACAAAAAGTTTCTCAACTTGCGGTTAATCAGAGACAGTAAAGAAGAAGGCCACTTGTAAATCATGAAAGAGTGTACAAAGGAACCAGTGATGACCGACCTGATAAGAGTAGCACGACCAGCCAGAGAGAGGGACTTGCCCTTCCATTTAGCGAATTTAGACAAGATCTTATCCGCAATAGGTCGTAACACAGCTTTTCGAGGCTTATCCCGAAATAAAGGGACTCCCAAATAAGAAAACGGAAGCTGCCCAATCTGCATACCAACCAGAGAGTGCAAACTACCAATCCGAGAGGGGGAGATAGAAGATCCGAAAAAAATTGAAGACTTACCCCAGTTAACTAACTGACCTGAAATATCACCAAAATCCCCAAAAGCACCCATGATATGCTTCAAATTCTTTTGAGTACCTCTGCAAAAGATCAAAACATCATCTGCATAGAGCAAATGAGTTGGAGCCAAAAAACCCCTAGGGGAAGAAATCGGCAGAATCTTAGAAGAATCCACCAACCTCGTCAATAATCTACTAAGGAAGTCCTCTGCAATACCAAACAAAAGAGGAGAGAGCGGATCTCCCTGACGAACCCCTCTAGAGCAACAGAAATATCCTTCTGGGACCCCATTCAAAAGAACTGAAAGCCTAGAAGAACGAAGAATACCATCAATCCAATCCATAAAAACAGAAGAAAACCCTAAAGCCTGAAGCACTTTGCAAAGGAAAGACCAATCCAAGGTGTCAAAAGCCTTTCGGATATCAATCTTCATGGCCAAGTTACCCCCATAGCACTTCTTCTACAACATATTCACACAGTCAGAAGCCAAAGCAATACAATCCTCGATATGCCGATCTCGAATGAATCCGAACTGTTGAGGAGAAATAATCCATGGCGGCAACCCGAGCTAAACAATCAGCCAAAATTTTTGAAGAAATTTTAAACAGAAAGTTACTAAGAACAATCGGTCGAAACTGATCAACCGAAATCGATTCCTTCAGCTTCGGAAGAAGAACAATGAAGCTGGAATTGAGACCCGGGAAAATAACTCCAGTGATGAAAAAACCCTGAATAGCAAGGACCACGTCACTACCTACAACATCCCAACATCTTTGATAAAATCTACCAGAAAACCCATCTGGCCCAGGGGCAGAAGCAGCATCCATAGCAAAGACCGCATCTTGAATATCCTCAGCAGATGGAATGCTAGTCAAGAAAGCATTCTCTATGGTAGTTACCAAGGAAGGAACAACATCATCTACAATAGATAAATCTCTCCCAACTCGAGAAACATCAGAGCAAAAGAGGTCAGAATAATAACTAATGATATGATCCTTGATGGTAAGCCGATCCTCCGAGAGAACCCCATTAATCGAAAGGGTAGATATAGCGTTACGATACTGCCTACGTTTGATAGAGGCATGAAAGAAAGATGTGTTACGATCCCCATCACGAAGCCACCTAACTCTAGACCGATCTCGAAGAAAGCACTCCTGTCTGCATAACAACACATCTAGCTCTGAATGAACACTCGCCTCGGCCATAAAAAGATCATCTGAAAAACCCCGGTTAGACAAATCCTCCTGAATAGAATGAAGCTCCGCACACTTCCCAGCAATGGCAGAGTTAAGATCCCCAAAAACCTCCTAATTCCAAGACTTGAGAGCCTTCTTCAATATTCTCAGCTTGTAGATAACAACTTGGGGAGGCCTACCCATAACAGGAGAGCTCCAAATCTTGCGAACAATAGCTATAAAATCAGGATGCTCTAACCACATGCTCTGAAACCGAAACGGCCTTTGACTAGAAACCTCCAAATCTGACAACCGAACCAACAACGGACAGTGATTTGAACATATACGGGGAAGAGCCACACATGAAATTTCCCGCCAACAGGAAATGCAACCATCTGAAACCAAAACTCTATCTAATCGTCTCTCAACTCTAGTGCGGGTACTGCGACCTCGAACCCAAGTGAATCGGGCGCCCTGAGAACGAATGCCAACCAAATCACAATCCTCAATCATTGACTTGAAATCCTCACAAGAACCACGGGCAGGAGAACGAGAACCCAAAGCCTCATGAGCACCCAAAACCGCATTAAAATCCCCAACAACCAACCAGGAAGAAGAAACCAAACTATCCATATCTCGAAGAGACTGCCAAAGAGACCTACGAACCACTGTAGAAGTGCTCGCATAAACAAAAGTGTACCAGTGGACCCGAGAATCGATTGAGAGCGAAACAGTAAGTTGTTGATCATGACAGTGAACCATCTGAGCCTCAGGAAATGAAGCACAAGCAAAAACCCAAATAATCGGAATCAACCCACCCCTATCATTCATTCCCACCAGACGAAGACCGAGCGAAGACCAGAAACCTGAAGAGATAGAGGAAAAAATAACCATAGGCTCCGCAATACAAACCAAAGCAGGTCTATGTAAACGACACAACTCTTTGAGAACCCGTCTCGTGGACTCACCGCGGATCCCACGATAATTCCAAAAGAGAACATTAATCATCGGAAACCATCGGAGGAGCCCGGTATCCAGACTTTAAAGAAGCCAGCCTATGCTCAACCCTCAAAGCTCTCTGAGCAACCTCAACATCGGCTAACTCACTCTCTTCCATCTGGGAAGCCCATGAAGAATCTGCAATGAGACGAAGCTCAGCCTGAGATTCTGATAACGGACCCGAGTTCTGAATCTGCACCCTAGGATCCACAATCGAAGAACAAGAAAAATTGGATCCATCCTGTAAACAACTCTGATCCACAATGACAATCGGAGCTGAAGACACAATTGCCTCCTCAGATGGCTGATTGCCTGAATCCTCATGAACCCTAACTTGCCGACGAGCCGTCTGACCCGGACGAGAAGATGACCTAGATAAAATGGTAGAGACCATAGGGCGAACCTGATTGACGACCAAAGAACCCTGAACAACAGTCCTCGAATCATGCACCACCCCTACAACCGAACTAACAGAACTAACATAACTAATAGAAGGAGTAACAACCGAAGAACTAGAAACCAGAACTGAATCAGTGACCCCATCATCAAATCCTGAACCCTTGCTATTCTGCAATGCCTGGGAAATCATTGGAGGAACCAAACTCGAAACCACTTCCGAAATAGCTGAGACAGTAGATGAAGAGAGATCCGAAGAGTGAACCAAACCAGCGGACGAAGTGGATCCTGAGATCAAATTAGACCCTACTGAAGTATGGACAACCACTGAATCTTGACCACCTACGTCCTGGTGAATAGCTGAAAAAACATTGGATAACGGGACCTCCTCCTGAGATGTAATAACAGGGCGATAAACTGATTTAGAAGAACGGGTCCGAACAGGCTGAAAACCATCAACCCCAAAAACATTAGAATCCCCAGTTATATCCTGGGTTGATTTTGCAGAACTAGTCAGAGGAACCTTAGAAGATTTGTTCCAACGACAAGAACTAGGCAAATGACCTATAGAAGAACAAGTGGAGCAAAAAACCGGGAGATTCTCATACTTAACACCTATAAAAGAACTATGAAATTCATCCCTCTCCAGCAACACTGAAGTAGGCAGCACTGATGACACATCCACATCAACTAGAACTCTAGCATAATGACCAAAATCCCCATCACTAGTAGCCTTGTCTAACCGTAATGGAACCCCAATCCCTCTAGCCAAGTCAGAAATAATTTTTGGATGCCAGTATTCCCACGATAGATCAAATAGCCTAACCCAAACCTGAGCATTGGTGGACTTCTGTAGCGATGGGTTAAAATCCGGGACCCAAGGCTGTAGACTAAGAATACCTGGCTTTAGATGAACTGAACCTAACCCCCAGACATGAGTCTTATCAGTAGGAGACTTCAAAAGAATCTGATAATAGCCTCTCCCCAAAGATATAAGTCGCCAATCAGAATTTAGCATCCAATGCTTGCTAAGTCTTACCTTAAGATCCACAAGCTTCCAAGGCCGCTCACCACTAGAAAGCACCACACGACCAATAAGAGCATTCCTGCACAACTCAAGACGGGCCTGATAAGCAATCGGATCCACCCGAACAGAAACATACCCCCCCTTCTTAGAGGGAACTGATGGCACCGGTAAAGTCTCAACAGGAGAAGATTTGAAGAGACCCGCAAAAGACTTACCACCCTGGACCATAGGTGTTGAACTCTGAATGAGACCTGTAACCGAATCAGGAACAATCATCAAAACACCCCCCTCAGGCTGAGGAAGAATCGACCCACCAACCAAAGAACACATCCCACCAGATGCGAGAGGAACAACCCGAGAAGATGAATTCAATCCACTCACTGTACTCAAACCAATTTGACTATGCAAGGTGGAAGACACTGCCACCGAAGATGAAAGAGACAAAGCGGCCTCCATGCACATAGGATCCATAGAGCTCAATAAACCGTAGCGGAAGTTACTGTAGCAAATCACTGTAGCGGGATACTGTAGCAAAATCACTGTAAGGACTGTAGCGAATCACTGTAGTGGAAACACTGTAGCAACGGTGGAACACTGTAGCAGCGACGGAAACACTGTAGCGGCGATAGAACACTGTAGCAGAACTATAGCAGTAAACAAGACTGTAGCGGAAACACTGTAGCAGCAGCGGAAACACTATAGCGGGGGCACTGTAACATTGACGAAAACACTGTAGCATTGACAGAACTGTAGCGGGCACTGTAGCGGTGACACATTTGGTGTAAACATTTGGTATAACACATTCACACATCTCATAGTATGCTCATGCATTGATCTTGTATAGACAAACATTGTAGAATTGCATGCTTGTGTGAATATGTGTTTATTTGTTTGTGTATTTTGTGTTTTAGACTTGAAAATGTTCTTATTTGATGCCTTATTGAGTTTCGGTCGTTTCGGTTACTCATTCATAAGGTTTCGAGTCCAAACGATATAGCTACGCTACTTTTCGTTCTCATTCGTTGAGTTGACTTCATCGTCATTTTCTGAGATGATTTCTCAACCATTTTTCAAAGTTGTGTAGTCTTCGTCGTGCGTGAGGGAGTCACGGTTTGTTATCCGAAAACGGATTCAAAATCGAAGTTCAGATGCCCAAGATATGGTTGAAGAACATGAGAGTGCGCGAGAGAGGTTAGAGTGGCCAAGAGACCACGTGAGCCACCCCATGAGGGAGGCCATGGGGCCCACGGCCAGGGACCCTCTCTGGTCCCGTGAGGCCCACGCGCCCCCTACAGGATGGGTGACGTGGCCCTCTCGTATTGGCCCTGAAAACTCTTCTCTCTCCTCCTTTTAATCACTCCTCCTTCCCTCCAAAATAGCTGAAGATTTTTGAAGAACACTTGAACGTTTATGCAGAATTTTCTTCAATTTTAGTTTTAGTATTTTGATCCTATCTTTCTCATACGAACTCGAAATCAATCGATTCAAAAGCCAAAATTGTTGGTCTTGAGAAGAGCTACAAACCCCAAGTATTTTTAGAGGGAGCTGACTTTGTCATTGTTCCCAGCAGCTTGATCTTCAGTACGAGTTCAAGGTTGTTTGTTCAACTTTTTTTTTTTCAATTTCATCTTTGATCATCTCTTGATTCTTACTGTTTGATTGATGAAATTTGTTGAGAAGTATGTTAGATCATATGCTAGGGGTGTTTGATCATTTGTCAATTGATTTTTAGCTTTGTGACTTTTCTTGAACATATATGTGCTAAACTTGATTTTGTTTGAAATTGATTCTAGAAAATGTTTATATGATATGTCTCATATTATTTTTAGGCTTTATTTCATGATCTAAGAACTAGGTTTTTAGTGTGATATATTGAATATTCATACCTTGTTCTTATTGATTTACATGTCTTGATTTCTAGATAATCTTGTGATTGTGTGTTGGAAGCATATTCTAGATTGTCATTGAACATTTACATTTTGCTTGATTGATCATCTAGCTTAATTTGTTTGTGTTTGCATCACTTGCATCACTTAGATCATAGCCTTGCATTAGGTTGAAGTCTCTAGCAAAGTGAGTGAAGCTTTGTGGATAGAGCAAGGAAGTCTTGATTAGAGTCAGGAGGACTCGGATAATCAAGTAAGGAAGACTTGTCTAGGGTCGGGAGGATCCGGATAGGCAAGCAAGAAATCTTCCTAGAGACGTGAGCGTCTTGGATAGGAAGTTGCTTTCTAGAGGTGTAGGATACATCTCGGATAGGAAGTAGGCTTGGTGATTCACTAGCCCGAGGGTAGATTAGGAGTTGATAGCTTGAGCGGATATCATGAGTTGGTAGCTTGAGTGTGTAAGTCCTTTTTCACATAGTGGATTGCTTTGCCAGTGGTTGTGGTATCAACCCGTGGATGTTTCCTCTTTAAGGTTTTACCACGTAAAAACACTTGTGTTCATTGTTGTTTTTATTTTTCTTTATATTCCATATCTTACATTAATTGCATATCTTGTAAATTGATTAACTCTTGTATTAGTGAAATCAATTCATTTGCTAAATCTAATCAAGTGTGTATTTTCTTTGTTATATTCCGCATTATTTTTAAATTGAAAGAATTTGGAGACTATACCTATTCACCCCCCCTCTAGGTATATTTACACTACTACTTAAGGGAAATTTCAATATATATATATATTATATTATATATATATATTATATATAATATTAATAAATTAGTATATATGTATTTTATATAATACATATAATAATATATATATTATATATATATATAATATTATATAATATAATATATATGTTATATATATATATTATATTATATTATATTATATTATACATATATATATATATTATTATATGTATTATATATAATATATATAATATTATATAATATTATATAATATAATATATATGTTATATATATATATTATATTATATTATATTATATGATATATATATATATTATTATTATATGTATTATACATAATATATACAATATAATTTAATATATTAATAATATATATAAAAAATGTTTATTATTTGTTGACAGTTAAAAACTGTCAACAATTCTTGACAGTTAAAAACTGTCAAGAAACTCAATAACTGTCAAGAATTGTTGACAGTTAAAAACTGTCAACAAATAACTGTCATTAAAGGCCTATTTTCTTGTAGTGAGAATTTCTTGGAAAATGTTCTTCAAGTTCTTCAAATGTTTTGGAGGGAAGGAGAAGTGATTAAAAGGAGGAGAGAGAAGAGATTTTCGGGCCAATCAGCAAGGGCCACGTCACCCACCCCGTGGGTGGCGCGTGGGCCTCATAGGGCCAGAGAGGGCCTCTGGCCGTGGGGCCCACGCCCTCCCTCACTGCGTGGCACACGTGGCCTCTTGGCCACTTTCATGTCTCTCACGCACTCTCACGTTCTTCAGCCGTATCTTGGGCATCCGAACTCCGATTTTGAATCTATTTTTGGATTACGAACCATGACTCCTTCACGCACGACGACGACTACACAACTTTAAAAAATGGTTGAGAAATCATCTCAGAAAATGACGATGAAGTCAACTCAACGAATGAGAACGAAAAGTAGTGTAACTACATCGTTTGGACTCGAAACCTTATGAATAAGTAACCGAAACGATCGGAACTCAATAAGGCATCAAATAAGAACATGTTCAAGTCCAAAACCCAAAATACACAAACAAATAAACACATATTCATACAAGCATGCCATATCAAAGAGATAGTCACAAAGCATGCAATTCTACAATGTTTGTCTATACGAGATCAATGCATGAGCATACTATGAGATGTGTGAATGTGTTATACCAAATGTTTGAACCACGATGCAGGGACACACATGTATGAATTGTGTGTGTGTGCGCTAACGCCTTGCAAGAGGATAGAAGTCAAGATATACCTTTGACGCTTTTCACCTCTTGAAGACGACTTTTGCACTAGATGTTGCTCTTCACCTTTTAAGCTTCATTTCTTCAAAGAATATCCTAAGCAACAACTAATACAAATATAGAGCGTTTTGCAATGGAATCAAGCCAATACAAATCATAAACCTTACACCATTTCCTAGACATAGTCTTAAAACATGCAACTCTACAATGTATGACAATATGAGTTCAATGCATGAGCATACTTCAATGGTGTGTGAATGTGTTATACCAAATATAGCACAATGATGCAGGGACACACATGAATGAATTGTGTGTGTGTGCGCTTACGCCTTACAAGAGGAAGAAGAATCTTGATACCTAGCATCCAAGTACACGATGTTCCCCTTGAAGACGATATTTGCATGAGACGTTGCTTTTCTTCTTTGAAGCTTCTTTTCACCAATAACAACCTAAGCAACTAATCAATACAAATAAAGAGAGTTTTGCAATGGAATCAAGCCAACAAAGATCTAGGATCTTACAAATATGAAGATTCTCCAACTTGAATCACTCAATTCAGATAAGAGATGAGAGAGTTATGGTGTTTGAAAGTTGAGAAAATCTTAAGAGAAAATTCTGCACATTTTCATCTTTTTATTTCTTAGAATGAACAAGAGAGAGAGGGAATATTTAAAAGAGAATGAGAGGGAAAGTGGGGTGGAGGAGTGGGGACCACTTAAGGGTTGCCACATGGGCTCCCCGTGGAGGCGTGTGGCACCACGGGGCCAAAGGGCTGCCCATCCTATGCGCCTGCACGAGAAAGAGCCCTTGTGTCCCATTTCCACTTTGCTTTCCTCCTACGTGCATCCTTCACGTTCTTCGACTGTTCTCTAGCCTCCGAACTTCCAATTCAAATCTGTTTCCAGATTACGAACCATAACTCTCTTACACACGAGGACGAATGCGAAACCTTGACCAAAAACTTGGAACTCGACTTGATACACAAGGACGAAAACCAAGGACGATAAAAGCATGAAAAGTTTCGTAACTTTGTATGAGTAACTCGAAAACTAATGTATGAGTAACCGAAACGTTAGGAACTCAATGTAGAACAATATGAGAACACGTTCAAGTCTGATACTAGTAAAACACAAACAAAAAAACACAAGATCACACAAGTATGCACTTCCTATAGATAGTCCTAGTACATGCAATTTTACAATGCTTGTTGAAAATACATATAAAACGTGTCTAATTATATCTAGGAGGGTGAATAGATATTAATCAAGTTAATTACCAATTTTTCTTGATTAGTCAATATTCAATAAAAACCCTATCTAGTCAAAAACAACAATCAAGTGTAAAGTGCGGAAATTAAATAACACTTGATTTTTATGTGGAAACCTTCAACAAGGAAAAACCATAGGCTGTTATGTGCGCCACACACGGTCCTCAAATCCTCTACTTGTAATGGTGTTTACAACCTAGGTTGACCATGTCAAACCCTACATGGTTACTAATCTACCACTACTACTCAACGGGCCTCTAATAGCGATTATAGACCAAGGTGCTTGAGCACTACACACGGTAGTTGATGAGGTCGTTTGTGCACATCAAAACAATATATATATATATATATATATGTGTGTGTGTGTGTGTGTGTGTGTGATCTTTTTGAAAATAATGTTTTACCACTTTGGAATCCTTTTAGGATAGAAAACTTAGTAAATGGTAAGCTAGATTCGTTCCACAGGGAAATGAAGTAATAGGTAAGATTGATTAACTAATCTAAGATGCGATAATATAAATCATAATAAGTGGATAGTATGTGATTTAATGTACCACCAAAAATACATAAAGTAAAAGTAACAAAAGTGATAGGCAAAATAGAAGCTCAACAATCTAAGATAAGAATAGTGGGTGTAAACAATTAAGAGATACGCTAGGGGATTAATGAAGTTGCAAGTGGATTAGGGGTGCTTTTCAAACTATCTTAAAGAACCAATCTCATATGAATTAACCTCAAAACAAGGTTTGGATTATTGTGGTTGGTATTCCCTACAATAATCCATCCTATTCATTGAATTCTTTAATCAAATAAGGTTGTCAATCCAAAGGTGATTATATAATAAAATATTCTAATAAGATTATGATTAATAGGTTGATATACAAATCAATCATATAGTGACAAGAATTTAAAGATATAATAAATAGAAAATACATAAAGATTCAATTAAAATATAGTCAAGCAAACCCCAAGTCCAAATGTTTCTAACACCAACCCCCTAGATTGGGGGTTTTAGCTACACATAGTTACAAATAGGAAAAGAGAGTCATAAATGAGGAAATCACCTGTAGGTCACCTTCTTTAATGCTCAATCCTCTCGCTCCTTAGATACTCCTTTGTGCAAAGTGTGATGTATGTCAAATGGTGTGTGACTAAGGTAATATGGTGAAGAACATGGCAAGAGAGGAATGGTTTAGTGAGGTAAGATAGATTTGGTGTTGAGTGTTTGATGGAAAAGGTAGTTCAAGGTTAGAAATGAAGGAATTTGGAAGTGAGAATTATGGAAGAGAAACTAGGTCTAAAAATGCTAAGTAAAAGTGTGCTTTCTAAGACTGTATATTTTTGTGTGTCTTCAAACTCAGAGAAGAGGGATATTATACTGGTCTTGATTTTATGCTGAAAATCGCTTGGAAAGCTGATGTGGCAGGATTGTCACCATGGTCACCTCATGGCGACATACTGTTACGCTTTCTAAGATCCAATTGTCGCCACGAGCATCATCTTTTTCGCCCTTTTGTAAATGGCGACACTAAGGAATTCTGGGTGATGTCGCCATGGCGACATACAAATGGCGACAACACCTGATGCATAATTTCTTGAGTATTTCTTCTGTCGCCATGGCGACCTCAGGGCGACATCATGGCGACAATTGTGCTCTAAATAATGCCTCCCTGTCGCCATGGCGACCTTTCTTTGGTAAGTGGCAAAAATGCCCTGTTTTCATGTCTTTATGTTCACCAAGATCCTCCTCTTCTTCACAAATGCCCTTGAGGCCTAATAAGACTTGAAACACTTGATTTGATGACATTAATTATGGGGAAATGCCCGAGAATAAGCACAAAGAACAGGAAATAAGGGTACAAAATCGTACCATATTTGGTCCGATCAAATACCCCCAAACCTATCTTTTGCTCGTCCTCGAGCAAAACAATCATCAATCAACCCCTAGATATTCATCAAGATATTTCACAATTTTTCAAATAAGTTCAAATCATCCTAGCAAGGTTTTACCAGCCATTGATTGATAAGCGAAACCAAATAATGAAGAGATTAGAACAATAATGCACTAGTGAGGACCTATTCATGTAAGAAAATGTCAAGTAAAAATTAAAAGCATGCCATTTTTAGATATGATTGCACGCAGTGCGATCTTACATTCAAAAATGCCTAAGTTTCAAAGCAAAGGTACTATTCAGTTTAGAATGTAATTCGCCTTGATAGCTAGTCTTTACCAGATTCTCTCATTTCTTCTCTGAGATTCCTAAGCTTTCCTCAAAAGTACATATGCAATATGAGTTAATTTCATGAATATCAAATTGATTGCATATGATGTCATTTAAAACGCAATTTTTGAAAAATGAGGTCCCATGAATGGAGTTGCAAATCATGAATTAGAAAGAACATGCGAAAACCACAATTCACAAAATGGACATCCCTAAAGATCGTAAAGGTCTTTCTTTGGTTGTAACGGGGCTTGGGTGAATGGTGAGTCAAATAATGGGTCAAATAGATCACAAGGAACCTAATGATTATACTTTCGGCATACATTTTAATTACAAGTTCCACTTGCTTCACACATTCGTTTATGCCTTTGGCGCCTATTGCTTACAATATCATTTCAAATGCATATTCACTACTCAAACTTTTCTTAAGTAGCCTATTCAATTCTAAACCCTCTATCTAGGCCAATTGTGCCTAATTCATATTTTTCTTTTTCTTTTATCTTTTTCTTGGCTTTGCCTTTCTTTTCTTTTCTTTTGCATACATCTTTTTCATTTCAATATTTTTCTTTTCTTTTTCTTTTTCTTTGCTTTTGTTATTCTTTTGCATTTCAATACTCTATACAAAATTACATGCCTAGGTACATGCATCAACATTTTCACATAAAAGAGCTTACATTTATAACCTAAGCCTTTAGCAAAATCATTTGGTTGAGGTAAGTCAACTATGTAGGCTATATGGTTAATTTAGATATGGTTCACAAAATGAAAAGCTTAAGATGTATTTGGTTTCGAAAGGGCTTAGGAGCACACACATTTAGAAGGTATGGAAGTATTTAGGCCAATTTACGGTTTTCTTCACATGCATTGCCTAGAGTCCTTTCTAAAGGTTTGTCCATGAGCAAATCAAAGCATCCACAAGCAGTCTATAGTATTCTATGATATGAAATTTTTGAGTGCAAATGAGACCTATAAATGCTTAAAAGAGTGTTTGAGAGAGCGTGTTTAAAGAGTGAATTTTCGACAACTTAAAATATGCTTCTTTTAGGTTGTGTTTGTGATCCTCTCGGGAATCTCCACTATTAATTCTTAGCCCTTCAAGCAACAATGATAATCCACCCTAACATTATGAGAAAAAGATACACGCGCTTTGTTCAATGAAGTCCCAAATGGCATGACATTAATTTAAACCATACAATGACAAAGATGCACAATTCCTCTCTACTCATGTAAATCATAATCTCAATAAGCAAAGTATGCTCAATATGGTATTATCGCAAAAATTTGAAAAATCGGCTCTAATTGTAAAACCAAGCTAAGTGAGTAAAATGGTGTTGCACAAATATACCCCTAAACCTAAATTGGACATTGTCCTCAATGTTCATAGGAGGTAGAATTTGTTTAAATAGCGCAACCTACACATTCAAAGAAAAAATTGATATATGCATAAATTCATCCTAATATCCACAATCATCCAATCAACAAAATTATGCAAGAAAGTACATACATCCTAAATCCTCTACCAGAATTTCAACACACACTCTTATTCTAAATCAAAGTGAAAGGAATTATTAATTTCCCGTATTCACGTGCGTGTCGTTTAAATATGACTTCGAGGGTATGTGAATGGGTTGTTAATCCGTTATTACCAAATTTTTGGGATTAGTCAATATTACAAATATAACCTCAATTCACAAAACAATAAATCAAGTGTAAATGTGCGGAAATATAAACGACACTTGATTTTTTACGTGGAAACCCAAACTGGGAAAAACCACGGGCTAGTAAGTGCGCCACACTCGAACCCCGAATCCACTAATTGTGATAATGTTTACGACCTAATCTCGGTAAATAACCCGCTACCACTACCCGTAGGCCTGTAAAAGTGGATCTAGTCCAATTTGCTCATGTGAACACCTAATCCCGATCATCACACAAGACTTACTTCTCCGAAGAGATCAAACCCTAAGTGAATATGCAATGATATCCAAATATACAAATAATGCTAGGGTACACTAAATGCTTATCTTGGATTATATGATGTTAATAAAATCAATCCTAGATATAAAAATAGCTATATGACATGGCATACAACTTTAGCTATGTTAAGGATAACCAATCCTAGATACAATAGCTATCAAAGACAATCTCAATCATACAATGAGATTAATTAGCTAGATGGCATATTAGCATAAAATCCTAGCTATCAAAAAACAATCTCAATCATACAATGAGATTAATTAGCTAGATGGCATATAACCATTAAAACCTAGCTATCACAAAATAACCCAATCAATACATAATCTCAATCATATATGTAGAAATTAATCTAAAAGTATACATGTTATAAATGAGATAAATTGACAAGTTAGAACACTAATTATGTAAGATAATAGTGAACAACTTACCATACCATGTGTGTTGAAGAAGAACCATGCATTAGCACATACTAGATGTTCCTAGATGATACTTAGAGGATTATTTATGCATGTGGAAATGGGTTGGGAGAGTTAAAGAAGCAATCTTGGTGTTTTCTCTCACTAGGGTTTTGTAGTTTTTGTTCCTTTTTTACAAATGAGAGAAAGATATGTATTTATAGTGTTTAGATGATAGCCTTATAAATTTCGTGCATTTCCCTTCAAATGAGTGAGATAAGGTCAAATTACGAAACAAGGGCGGAGCAGCGCGCTGGTCCATTGCGCTGGTATACTACCCGCGCACTGGTAAATCAGCACATCAGCTCGAGATTCGAGTGCCCCGAAACAAGACCAAACGACATCGAAACCTTTCGTATGATATATCGTTAGAAAGGTATGGATGTCTAATTTCTACTGCAATTTACGAAATGACATTTTGATGTCTGTAGAAAATGTTATGGTCAATAAAGTGACCAAAAGTAAAAAACAGACAACAACATAGTTGCCCTGTTTTTGTGGTCACTTTGGAGATTTAAAAACCAATCTAAATGGTCATGAAATATTACGAATAGTATACTGTTAGAAAGGTATGGGTGTCTAGTTTGTCCTGAATTTTACAAAACTCAATTTAAATCTTTTTATAAAAAGTTATGGTCACAAGACCATACAAAGGTCAATTTTGAAAAACATTTAAAACATTGAAATTCAATCTTTTGAAA
The DNA here is from genome assembly GCA_030490815.1 of Acer saccharum. Lineage (NCBI taxonomy): Eukaryota > Viridiplantae > Streptophyta > Magnoliopsida > Sapindales > Sapindaceae > Acer > Acer saccharum. The sequence continues at coordinate 33,528,899 of CM059877.1, forward strand.
CTAGACACATTACTCCAAACAACCAAACTGAAACTACCACTTATCCAAGAGAAGAATGAGACCTTCTCAAGTGGTCAACTGTCGCGCTAAGACATGCACACCATTGTGCAAGCACGGACGTTTTCGATCACACAAACGGAAACGAATTATATCACACTTAAAACTATCATACATGTAGTGCAAGTGTGGGAATTGAATGCATCTTATGCCTAACATGTCATGGCATTATCATAGAACAAGATGCAATCAATTCAACATGCATGAATAAAATTGGCTTTGCATCCTACTGCCTAAACATGTCATGGCATTTTAATAAACTAGATGCAATCAATTAAAACATGCAAGAGGAGATGTTCAAGAACATGCATGCACACATATAAAAACACACAACATACAAGAATAAGATTTATGCATGAGTTGTGTGTGTGTGCAATTAGATCTCTTCAAAGCAAAAAAACACTAGAATATACCTTTGGTGCTTCTTCTCTTGAGCTCTTGAGCGGGCCTTGGTTGTGCAAAACACCAACCATAAAAAACCTAAGCTACCCTTACATCAAGCCCCAATATGTGGTTTGTCCACGAAATAAGTCAATCAATAAATGGAAATCCTTACACAAAGCAAAATAAGAAGCGGAAATGGAATAAAATGAAAAATACGAGCATAAAGATAAAAGCAAATACGATAATGAAATAACTAATAAAAACAAGGAAATAAAACAAGAGTGCTCAAAATATCCAAATCCAAATATGATGCACATGTGATAGCTCAAAAGTAATGTCTAGATGATGGTGGTGGTATCACTCTGACTCCTCCTCCGACTGCTTCGGCTTAGCTCTAATGCTCTATCCTTCCCTCTCGGGTCCTTCCTCCTTTGCTCTCTAGCCGCAGCTGCTCTCCAAGCCTGCTCATCTCTCCCTCTCCTATGTGCAGCTACCTCATCTACTACAGGACCTCCCATAGAACGAACTCCCTGATCGGTGAGTGAATGGGCTAGAGCTAGCTCAAACTGAGCTGCCTCCTTAGCAGCAGACCGTGTAGTCTATAGAACAGGGTCTGGTGCAATGACACTAGGTGCTGCTCCTGTGGCTAGAAAGGATGGAGTCTCTGTGACTAGCTCGGTAGTCCTCCTAGGTCTTTTGACATATGGAGTGAGTCTTAACTCTTGACGGAGCTTTGTGAAGCCTGTGATCACGGTCTCACTCAAATCCCTAACCAGACTCTCCAAAGTCGTCTGCCTAGTAGTGATGTCTGACTGCTTCCTCTTTAGGGCCTTCTGCCTAGCTTCCAAAGCCAAACCATCAGCATGTAGAATATCAAAGTCAGTGGTCTGAGTGCCCATAATGCGCTCTACACCATCTAAAATCTGAAGACCTATAGGTTGACTAGGATCGTTAAAAACAGCGGGGTGCCTAACATTCTTATCATTATCGAAGCGCTCCTCATCTGGAATCACTCTATCAAACTCTCCCTCGACATTCGTGCCAGCCTCTGGTCTATGCGCTCTCCTCTGTTTCCCAATGGGTGGTCTCCCCATATCTCTAGGCAATCCAAATCCACGCTTGTTTCACAAGTGACGCCATGTAGATAAATCCATATCAGATGTAGGGGGTTTAAACACATCCCCAGATAAATCCACACCTGCCAATCTGCATGCGTCTGTAATCAGGCATGGAAAAGGAAGAATATCTGACTCTGACTCATTTCGCCCAATCCTCTGAATCTCCATCTTTATTATAACTCCCACATCAATGGGCTGCCTTAAATGGAACTATATACCTGTGGGAAACTGACCTAAGTGAGGAGTTGAGGAAAATGTGCCAAAATGCGGGATCATTCCTCAAGTTGGACTGTTTGAGAGCGTGTCTCCTAGCCATCCAAATCGTCATAGGAACAATTGTCAAAGTGTTTGCGAAGTCTATCGAATTTTTCACATACAAAGGGTTTGTGGTAATCCCCTCTACCATACGTTCTTGTAACTCCTCGAAATCCAACAATGTGGTCCCAAAATAGATGTTAATGTCCCCAGCGTTTAAATAAACGGGAACCCCTCTAACCAAAACAAGACCACCTCTTATGAATTGATAGAACCAAAATTGGTACGATTTTGGCCCTTATTCCTGTCTCCTTATGCTTGAGTCTCAGGCATTTCCCCTTATTTTAATATTGTTAATTGAGTATTTTCAAGTATTTATAAAGATTAAGAGCATTGTGGTAATTTGGAGAAACTGGGGGTAAAAGTGTAAAATATAAGGCCAAGATTGAAGTTATCGCGAATATGGAAGAATACAGGGGAGCATTGTGTAATTTGCCATTCAATTCAGTAAACAACACCTTGAATGATTTTGTTATCCTGAAAAATCCGTCGGGAGTTTCCCGGGACAACCTGGACAACGACGTACGGGTGCGCCGCAGCTGGTCCGGACCGGGTAGGGGGTGGCTCCTCTTTTCTTAGGGTAAGTACCGGGGGAGGCCCTTGGTCCGGTTGCTAGGTACCGATACAATGCAGTAGGACTGGTCCTGTAAGCGGGGATGAGGTTGAGCTTGTATATATAGGGGCGTGATAAGTGCAATTTTGCTACTGTGAAGGAGGGATCTTTTTATTCTTTAACGATGGAGTACGTTATGAGCCATTGCATACGCTATAGCTGGTTCTTACAATGAAAGGGAATTGAACAAACGTAAGATACATTAGCTAAAGGGAGAGCAAATTCATGAGAGTTTTAACTAAGCTAAGTAGTAGACAAGTAGGTCATGCATAGGAGCTTGGGTTAGGCGGGGTAGTAGCCAAGTAGGACGCATATAAGAGCTTTGTTTAGGCGAGGTAGTAGCTAAGTAGGACACACATAGGAGCTTTGTTTAGGCGAGGTAGTAGCCAAGTAGATGTCTCGGTTTTCAGAGGCCAACCCCTTATTCTTGGAATGTAGGGGTATTTATAGTGTCTCTGCTAGAGGGGTAGGTTGAAGCAGCTCATTTAGGCGGGAACTCCTGATTCCATCTCCACCGTCCCCCCTTGTCAGCAATCGTAATGGTACAAAATCAAGGGCTAGGATCACGCCAACGTGCTTTTCCTCTGTTGAGGGCTCGATTTTGGTAGGTGGGAGCCCTAGGGCATAATTGGTGGGCATGATCCCAGCCCCTACTTTTGAGCAGGGCCATGGCAATCACACTCCTTGAAGGGTCTTGATCGTTTCTCTAGGGCTGATATGGCATACAGGTGGTGTTTCCAAGGGTTTTGATTGGCTAGATGGGTCATTGTTGCAGAGGGAAGTCATTGTCAAAATCTAGCTTAGAGGGGGACAATGTCAGCGCCTATCCCACTGCACACTGTCAGGCCCCTTTCTCCACCATTTCCTTCTTCATGCTTGCTGCGTTTCTGCGAGTATTTTACTGGAGAAACAGAGTATCCCCTTTCATGTATGGGATAGTTGACTTCCATTAGGGCTGAGATGGAGTGTGGTTCCACCGTTGATGCAGCATGGCCAGCGGATGATCTCGACCGTAGGCTACCTTTCTTCCTCCATTTGTGATTACTGTTCCTCATTAATGGGCTGGTGTTGCGGCTTTGCAGGTGCTCCCAATCCCTTCTTTATCCCATGTGAGCTACGGTGAGGGCTGGCGTCAGCCCTTCCAGAGCAAGGGTCGCTAGAGAGTTCCAAGGAGTTCTTCTAGAGGGGGGGTCGTCCCAGTTGTAGGGGCGTGTTTTGAGGGATTGGGTAGGCACCATTTAGGAAGGCTTCTAGCTGCGTCACTGGCTGGGAGCGGGTCCTTTACTAGAACATGTAGTTCCTCTTATTGGGCGTTCAAGAGGAGCCGGGTCGTCAAGGGACTGCGTTTTAGAGGCGGGATCCTGGGTGGACCAGGTCTCCCTTCTCAATAGGCCTTCTAGGGGAGCATCCCGGATCTCAGTTGAACTGCGCTTAGACCCAGTGTGTCCTGGAGGAGGTGCGGCACATGGAAGACCTGGTCTTTCTTCTCAATAGGCGCTTTAAAGTGACCGGGGGTGCTAGGGAATGGTGAGGTCCTTTAAATGGAAAAACTCTTCCTTGAATTAATTGCCTATGTTCTCAATTAACAGGAGTCCCTCCCGCCTTCAATGTTAATGGTATCGCTGAATGTTGGAGGCGGGGTACCTGGTCGCATGAAGAGTTTTTCCTGCTTGGATTTTCCTGTTTACCTCCCTTGAATTTATTAGGATTTATCTTAGTGGCCCAGCTTCTCCCACATTAAATGCCGTAATGATGCCCCTCTGAATTTGGCACGTTTCTCGGGACGTGGGTGTCAGCGAAGGGACGTTTTACTGCGCCTTCTTCCACGTGGCATGCGCAAAGCGACCAACTCGTCCCATCTGCTTTTCTGTCTTGCTTCCCTAGTCGTTCGATCACTTGGAGGGCTGAGATCTTCTCGTTCAAATTTTAAACCGTTCCTCTCTTTCTCTATTTAAGGTGGGTTTGACTGTAGTCTTTCCATTTTCTCCTGCTTTCCAGCTTTCACTTTTTCTTCTTTACTTCTTACTTCTCTTGAAAAAAATATGGCATCAGAGGATTCTAACATGGAGAAGGACTATGACTATGACTATGGTGGGGAAGAAAGTTCCCCAAAGAGGTCCGGGCTATCTCAAAAGAGGCGATGCCCAAGTGGCGACTCCGCTGCGGGGGGAAGCAGGGCTCGTCCCCATCCTCGTCCCCGTCCCCGTCGCTGTCCCTGTCCCTGTCCCTGTCCCCGTCGCTCCGGGTGACATTCTTCCCTTTGGATTGGATTCGCTAACTCCCCTTCTTCCCCAATACATGTTTCTGATGGGGGAGAGGCGACCAGCCTAGAGGCGCTCTCAAGCGAAGGAGACCAGGATATGGAGCATGTGGACCTGGGGGAATTAGGCCATCGCATGCTGGCGGAAGGAGGGGACCCTCCTAAGGTTTTTGAGTTTGTTCCCCCCTCTTTGTGCACCTTGAGCGTGATGTCTCGCTTGAGGCATGATTTCAACATCCCTGATCACGTGGAGCTCTCTCTTCCCACTGAAGATTACGATGCCTATGCGCCTCCTCCCGGTCACCTTCCTATTCATGTGGCAGCTTTTGATGGAGGGGTCCGTCTCCTACTCCACCCTATGTTGAGGTGGGCTCTGTGTGCTTTTGGGTTAGCTCCCATGCAGTTGGTGCCGGGTTTCTAGAGGAAACTGGTGGGTTTCCTTGTGCTGTGGCGGGAGGCCGCTGGCTCTCGTCCTAACCTGGGGGACGAGAGCCAGGCTATAGGGAGCTACTCTCCGTTTTCCAGTTATCGCCCTTGACCCAGTAACCCGTCGGTCAATATTATCTTCGTTGTGTCAATGCGGTCGACTTCATGGTTCTTGGCACCCGGAGGAAGGATCCCGGATGGAAGAAGGAGTGGATCGTGGTCAAAGGCAATTGGGGAGCTACTATACGCTACAGCTGTCAGGAACAACCAGTCCCTACTTCTTTTGGGCCGCAGCTGGAGTGGGCGAAGGAGGAGGATAATGAGGTAGTTATGAGCTTTTTGGCTTCGATCAAGCAGGCGGGTTACAGTCATGCCAGTCTGGAGGGCTTTCCTTGGGAGCAGGCTAGGGTGGAGCGCTCCCTCTTGGCAATCGACGCAATCCCATGTGACTTATTCTTTCGCTTGTGTTCTCTGTTTTTACCGCTGTTATTCTTTTTAGCATTTAAGAACTATCATTACCACTGTGGCTATTATGGAAAGAGTGGCGCGGATTTTGATGGTCCCTCAATGGGTAGTTTCCTTTGCAGGTGTCCAACAAGAGGAGGCCCCTCTTAGCGAATCGGGCGCGGCTCAGGCAAGGGTGGGCTCCCATGTTGGCAAGGAGCCTTCTTCGCGCACCCCGCTCAAGCAAGCGATGCTACTGAAAATCAAGAAGGAGAAGGGGGGCGCTTCAGGCTCGGCTTCTCCTCCCCCGTTAAAGATGCTCTCACCTTCCTCTAGGTTAGAGGAGCTAGAGGCCTGCCTGGGTCGGATCCGTGGTTTGTCCAGTTCTTCTGCCTTTAAGCTTCCCCCAATGGTTCCTTCCAGTTCTTTTACCTCTACTCCTTCAAGGTCTTCTGTGCCCCCTCCCCAGCCTTCCTCCGTCAAAGGGAAGGGTGTGTTGATCGCAGAGAAGGTGCCCCCTGTTCCTCCCAAAGCAAGGAAAGACTCCCCTTCTGGTTCCGATAACATCATCCGTGCATTCAGAGAGGCATGCTCCCAGGCGGATTCCTCCCAACTTGTTGTGCTTCCTACAAGTGAACTGTCCTCTAAGGGTTCTGTAATTGCAGCTGAGGTAACTTCAACCGCTCCTTTGTCTTATTGTTTGATTTGGGTGGCCATGCTGAGTGCCAGACCTGCACGTTTTGTTGTCCTTTCTTTTCTTTATCTTATAGGTGTTCCAGTATATCTTGGCCTTGCGGGAGCAGGCTGTTTCGCTCTAGGAGGAACACCGTATAGCGGAGGAGGGTCGTGTTAAGGCGGAAAAAAGTAGGGCGGAGGCGGAGAAAACTATCATTAGGCTTGTAAAAGAGAGGGAGGAGCTAGACGCCAAGGCATCCCAAGTGAAGAAGAACCTTGAGCGAGTACAGAAGGAGCTGGAGGCAGAGGCTACCCGGTCCACTCAGCGAGCTCTGGAGCGGAACAAGTTAAAGATCGAGCTGGCTACGATGGAGAACCGTGCTGTGGCTGCAATTGCAAGGGCGGCGAAGGCAAAAGCTGGGGTTGACAAATCCTTTGGGGACGGTTATTATCTTGCCCAGCTACATGTGGCTCAGCACACTCCTCCTAATTTTGATCTTCATCAAATCCAGGGCTGGAGTAGTGAGGAGATCCTGGCAGGCGCTGATGGTGCGCCCAAGGTGATGTCAGGGCAATCGGTGCCTCCCGGAGGTGGGGATGCAGCAAGCAGCAGCGACCCGGCTGGGAGTGACAAAAGAGAACCCGACGTAACCGGGAATATGCCAGAATCACCGCTTGTGGAATCGGGGAAGTTACCAACAGAGGCCTAAGAGGAGTGCCACCAGGATAACGCAATTCAGGATACCCTACCGAGCCAGCAGCCAATCGTGTCCGCCTTGCCTGTTGATGAGTCCACTAGCCCTATGCAAGACCAGTGAACAATGCCTCTATTATCACCGTTTAGTTCGCACATGCTTTTGCTTCTTTGCTTGTTGTTTTTGCTTGATGATTTGGGGAGGATTAGGCCAGCTGTGCCTTGGTCTTCCTTTAGTATGTAATTCTAAACTGATGCCTATGCATCCTTGAATTTTTCCTTTGCCTTGGTATTTTTTATTTGTGGGGAGGTTGGGCCTTCTGAGTTCCAATCCTCCTCGTGGTATGTAATGATGAACTAGTGCTCCTTGCACTTCACTGCTTGCTCTCTTTTCTTTTTTATGGATATGCATGCCTAGCTTAGGTAGCCTGGCTAGGTGCCATGGTCCTTCATGGTTCCCATACGACTTTTATAGATGAAGTAAAGATCCTCACTTCCCATTCTTGCCTTGTCTTGATACTATTCTGTGTACCTCACATATGCATGGAAATTTTTGTGAAAACTAGTTCTGATCTTATATAAGTAGAAGTGACAGTGTAGCTATATCGGGCATGAACTAGTTGGCTTCATATTAGGCTTTGATATTGACTTAGGATTTTCTCCTCAATAACCCGCGCTCCCAATCAGGACCTCTCGAAGAGGTAGGTTCTTGCTTGAGCGTTTGCTAAGGCGTAATGATGCCCAAGCTCACAGCACTAAAACAGCACCTATGCAGCATTTACAACCCTGGTCAAGGTACCTGATATCACCCAGACCGGGCAGGTGGGCTAGGCCATTTGAACCTAAGTTCTTTCCAAAGGGGCTTAATACCCAACCCACGATGTTATGGTAGCTCATCTGAGGTACCCGGTACATCCTAGACTTGGTAGGCAACCATGGCCACTTAAGCCCAAGTCCCCTCTTCGGGGGTCTCGTACCCGACCCAAGGCATCGTGGTAGCTCATCTGAGGTATCCGGTATATCTTGGACTTGGTAGGCAACCATGGCCACTTAGGCCCAAGTCCCTTTTTTGGGGGTCTCGTACCTAGCCCAAGGCATCGTGGTAGCTCGTCTGAGGTACCCGGTACATCCTAGACTTGGTAGGCAACCATGGCCACTTAAGCCCAAGTCCCTTCTTGGGGGGTCTCGTACCCAGCCCAAGGCATCGTGGTAGCTCGTCTGAGGTACCCAGTATATCCTGGACTTAGTAAGCAACCATGGCCACTTAAGCCCAAGTCCCTTCTTAGGGGGTCTCGTACCCAGCCTAAGGCATCGTGGCAGCTCGTCTTAGGTACCCGGTATATCTTGGACTTGGTAGGCAACCATGGCCATTTAAGCCCAAGTCCCTTCTTGGGGGGGGTCTCGTACCTAGCCCAAGGCATCGTGGTAGCTCGTCTGAGGTACCCGGTACTAACAGGCGAAAATTGACATGATCAATTGTGGAGAACAACTTTTCATTCATTCAAAAGAGGGGGCAGAAAGCACCCTAGGTATAGGCGGTCAAAGCCGCTTCATTGTGTGGCTGAACCCCAGCTCTCAAGTGCCTGTCAGGTCACGCCTATGATCGCGCTCCAAATGTTCACATTTAGCGCTCCCTTTTCCTATATTTTTGTACTTGTTTCTCGGGTAAAACCGGGTATTTAATGGAATAAATAAGTGTTTCAGGTAATTAGGGAAGTTCAGGGGCATTGTTGTCAATATGGTGAAATCAGGGGCAAAAGTGAAAAATTCAGGAAATTATTGAAGATTCCGTGAATAGGATAAAGATCAGGGTGCAGAACGTAATTCGCCAGCCAAGGCGGGTTCTGAAGGCGGGAATATTCCAGCCTTCCCGAAGGTTTGAAGTCGCCAAAGCAAGGCGGGTTCGTGCGGCGGGAAAGAGGCCTCCGATGGCAAGGCGAGTTCGTGCGGCGGGTTCGTGCGGCGGGAAAGAGCCCGCCTTCCAGGGGATCCAAGCCCGCCGACCAGACCGACTCAGCCATTTTGCACACCCAAAACACTCCCCTATATATATATTCTTCTCTCTTAACCCTAAACACTATCCCTAATATCCAAAACATCACATATTAGTATAAACTTACACCTTAGAACACTTACAAATCATCTCATCACACAAATAGTTTAGTAGTCGCCAAGAGCAAGGAGAAGCTAGCTTGAAGACCTCTCCAACACCTTGGGTTGTTTTCTTTCTCTCTTTTACTTGTTGTAACTTATGTTGTGGGACTACATGTTTATGATGGGATATATGTGATATTGTAATAATATTCATACTTTTGTTGATGTGTTTATTTGTTTGAGCTTGAGATATACATGTTGATTTAATTAACCATTGATTAACATGTAATGGATTTAGACTTATTGAGACTTCAATATCATGCATGAGTAATCAATTATGTATGTGTCTTAATCCTAGGTTAGAGAGCTTATTTGCCATCAATTAGGAGTTGGATTAATTGCATGATCATAAATTCCTAGCATTTCCATTCCCATACCACCTCACTCTCATTATCACTCTTGCATGACCAATATTGCATTAGTGGTAATTAGTTTAGTTAATTAGTTAAATTAGTTAATGTAGATAATTGTAGTGGTAATCTAGTAGATTAGGTTAATTAATTACTATGGAATGACAAACCTTAGTTGTAGTTAAATTTAGTGTAATTTAGTTATAATTTAATTCATACCATTCTTAGTGTAATCATTAGCTTATAGTTAGTTAACTTGCCTTGCCACCATCTTCCCTTTATTTTTATGCATGTAATTAGTGTTTATAGTGTAAATAGCGTGACTATAACATAGGCGTAGAACCGACTTAAGCGTACCATACTTCCTCCGTGGGAACGAAACCCTTACTCGTAACCACTATACGTGGCGAACGATTCGTATACTTGCGAAAAGGTATAAACTCGCACGCATATCGTTTACCGGTAGTTTATAAAACTATCGCGTACCACATTTGCGGCGATCAAGTTTTTGGCGCCGCTGCCGGGGAGTTTAGTATACATTTAGTAGGTCTAGTCTTTGTTTTTGTCATTTTTGTTATTTTTATTTTTATTTTTAGTGTTCATAATCTATCTTGTTCGATTTGATTTTGTTTTGTTTGTTGGTTGTTTCGGATTATAGATCAATATGGAAAGTGGTAATTCAGCATTGATTAGTCAATTGGCCGAATTGAATGGGAAAGTGGCAACTTTCGTGTCACACTCTAGGCAGGCACCGACACCAGTTTATCCATCTTTGGGGTGGAATGGACACACGGACTTTGTTCCGCAAGGAGAGCCATTGTCGGAAATGCCGGAGGTACCGTCCACGTATCCATATGAACACCACAACCATCAAGCTAGATGGGATCAAGAGAAACAAGACCACCAATGGGGTAACTTTGATGGAGAGGCATACGAACATGCCATTGACCAACGATTTCTTGAAGTTGAAAAACACATAGAGATGTGTACAACGTGGTTGGCTCAATGTGTGGAAGACTCCCAAAGGCAAGCCAAGGAAGCCCATGACCAAGAGCAAGCCTACCAACAAAACATTAATCAACGGTTGCTTGACTTTGAAGAACGCATAGAATGGTTGGGAGCTTGGCTGGCACAATATTTGGATGGGTTCTTAGAGACAAAAGAAATAGAAGAACCTCCAAGACTCCACAAATCAACAAGCCCGTTCTTTTGTCTCACTCTTGGAGGAATCAAACCAGTGGATTCCTCAAGTAGCTCAGAATGTGACCTTGGCGACATTTTGCTAGGGTTTGAAGAAGAGCCAGGGGTAGAAAAGGAAAGAAAAGAGGTTGAAAAATTGGTGGAATCCTCAAGGAGTATAGATGACTACTTGGATGAGCTTCTGCTCATATTGGATGAGGATGAGGATTTCGAAGTTGATTTAGGAGGTAAAAAGGAAATGGGAGTAGAGGGTGCCCTACAAAGCAAGGAATTGATAAGTCAAAACAATGACTTAGTCTTGAAGGTCAATTCCCTTGAGAAGGAGAGAGACTTGGCAATGAAGAAATCACAAGAGCTCTCCGTATTGGTGGTAGAACAAGAGGTAGAATTCGCTCAGAAAGCGAACAAGATGCAAGTGGAAGCATTTGAGAGGGACAAGGCATTGAAGGGTTTGAAGGAAGAACTCATCAAGAAAGACCATGCCTTGAAGGTATCACAAGTGGTGATATGTGACTACATTGTGGAAGTGGACAAAGCCGAATTTCCAATCAAGGCTTTGGAAAAGAAAGGGGCCAAGAGAAAATCAATCAAGAAACCCCGCACTACCCAAAGTGGAGCAAGCCTTCCGAAGGTTGCCCACAAGCAATCTGAAGCAATGGCGGAGGACAACAAAGGTAGTCTTTCTAACTTTGCTCCTACATGTTATTTTTGCCATATTAGGGGTCACAAAAAGGCCCAATGTGTTAAATATGTTGAATTGTGCAAAAATAGAGAAAGCATGCTTAGGAATAAGGTGAGAAAGGTTAGGGAAGCTTGGGTCCGTAAGGACAAGTTAGGCCAATCCAAGGAGCTTCCTTTCGTTGCAAGGAATGATACACCTAGTGGTAAGGTGTGGGTAGTAAAGAACCACGATAGAAATCATGTCACATTAGATAGTCCTTCTAACTTCCATACATTGCATGATAAGTTTTCGAGTGAATTACGTGTTTCATTACACGTATGAACATATTTCTTTTTGTTATTTTTAGGTTTAGTTTAGTTTAGGAGTCTTGAGTCTATATTCATCCACTTACCATATTACAAATTTGCTATGAGATGCATGAAAATAGATAGGTTTTGGGGTTATACTCCCTACTTATAAACTGCATAGCATATGCTTGTAGTTTTGGTGTTGTTTTTGTGTGTGCAGGATTGGAATCAAGAAGAAATACCTTGCGCGAGAAGTAACCGCAGAAAAGAACCAGCGGACCAGAAGGAGAGAAGTCGCGGAGTTCACCGCGACCTCAGATTCGCGGGAAAGTGCCCGCCTTGCTGCATGTATGAACTTGCGGGAAAGTTCCAAGATTCGCCGCGAATTCAGATCAGCAAGCAACATATCCGCAGGAACAGGGATACAAAGCCGCGGCACACACCATGCACAACACACCAAACCACGAAGCCACACCATCCTACGAAGGCGAAATCGAAGGTCCAATCTCTTACTCTGAAGCTTTTACTTCAAGTTAATATGTCATGTTTAGCTTAAGAGTGTGGATTGGTTATTTTTGCCTAGTGATTAGGATTGGTTTTTGTAATGTGATTAGTGGTGGATATTTAGGATTGTATATATGTTTCCATGTTAGTTGTAGATATTAGGATTGTATATATATTATGGTTGTATTTTTGTTTTTGATTTTTGTAGTTTTAGTTCAAACCTTGTGAAGATGCCCTGTTTTGAAAATTTTGAGTCAAATGTTTCCTTAAAACTGTACTAATCGGTAAAGAAATAAATTTTTCTGCCCACGCTGTGTTCATCGTTTTTTCGATACGGTTCCAACGGTATAAAGAACGTAAAGTTCTGGGCAGTGGTTTAAAAGTTATGAGTATTTCTTTGACCGAAGGTCACAGGCGTGCCCTGTTTTCAAAATTCTGCACGTGACCTGTTTTCAACGTCTGTTTTCACACTTTTTTAATTTGAATTTTAAAATATTTGCTTCATGAAAAGTGTTCCTTTACATGTCTATATTCTTGTCTCAAAATTTGAGCATGTTTTATGATGTAGCTTTGAAAATACGCATGTACAAGCAGACGTTGTTCGAGTTTCAAAAGTTGACAGTTTTCTCGAAATGTTTTCCTCTATGATGAGAATCACTCTATGTTTAGAAGCATCTTTCACATGATATTTTTGTTATTTTTGTTTTTAATTGTGTTTAGTTGTACATATGTGTTAGTATGTTTGTGTCCGAATTTCCAAATCATGAACTCTTTGTCTATGTGCTTCAATTTTTCAACATTGAGGACAATGTCGAGTTTAGGTTTGGGGGTGTGGACACATGTGTTGTGTAATTTTTTCAATTTTTTGTGATTTTTATGTTGTATATATTGTGTTTTTGTGATTTTTTTTTTCCAAATTTTGAAATTTTTTGCGAATCGAGCCATCTTTGAACAAATTGTTTGAATGAGATGTTTTGAATTGTGCCGTTGAGGAGTCTTTAGCATGTGTTAATTACTGAGTCTTGGATAATTTTTGTCAGTCTAGGAATTTTTTGCACATAATGGATTTAGTCCCTTTCTTTAAGTGTCTAAGTGGACGAGACTCCATACTCGATTGTTAGGATTAATAGTGGAGACTACCCGTGAGTTTTGTGCCTTAGCGTTCATTTCTGAGGGTATATGTTTCTATTCTTAAACACTCTTCGAACATGTTTTTCATTGTGATCTCATTGCATCAATTGCATTGTTTGCCATAGAACATTCATAAATGTGGATAACATGTTGAATTTGTATTCCCATGATAGATGGACTTCTAGAAATGATATTAGGACTTTGTAGTATTCACTACCAAATTGTCTAAACACGTCCATTTCCCTTTATGCATGATTCAATGTAAATACGGCCAAACACAAACCTATCACACAACACCCTAATCCATAAACCTAAACACTTATTCTTACATAGCTACTAATCTTGTCAAGTTCTACTAAAATAGAGAATTCAACCGTAAGCTCTAAATTGTAATAGCGTGTACTGAGGCATATTTTGTAACTTGTGCTAAGAAAGGGCTTTCAAAATTTAAGTGTTGAAAATTAATCACTTAAAGCCCTTAATCTTCAAAGCAATGACTACTCCAATGAGAGTAACAAATTAGCACAAATCATAGTTCAAAATTATAGCCTAGACGTTTGTATCAATGAATAATCTAAATGAGCTTCGAGTTGAAAATTGTTATGTGAAACATCTTGGCATGATTAGTACTTCCATATACCTTCCATATACATTCACCACATATCACCTTGGCCAACACAAGTAGGGAAGAATTAATTGATCTTTTAGGAAGTCTATTTAGGGAATGCAAATTTAATATGCTCTACCACGTTCGTGGCATTCAATTCCTTCATGAGATCAATTTTCAAAAAATGTGCTTTATTTTGAATACTTACATGCGTTATATATTTGATTGCCATCTACATAACTTCCAAAACGCATGTGTTTGATAGAGAGTGTGCCTAGGACTCTGAGAGAAAAACAGAGTGAAATCCAGTGAGGATTAGAGTCAAGGTGAATTACATCCAAGCATTAGAGTGTGTAGAATTTGATGCTATGCCATTTTTGAGTGTGGGATTTACATTATGTATTTCATTCATTTGAATGACTTTAGGTTATTCTCCGCTCAGTGGTTCTCACATGTACTACTCCTCATATGCACAACTCTTTTGTTATCTCATTTTGTGTGGCTTTGCTTTGCAAATTGTTTTTATTTTTAGTTTTTAATTGTTAGCTTTACGTTTGTGGGTATCGTAGCGGTAAACCCTCAGGAGACTACACTCCTCCTACTAGGGACACCTAGGGGTTTAAAAGGCTTGTGGCACGAGCTAAGTGCCATCGTTTCTCCCACGAAAGCGGACTAATTAGTTTACGTTTTATTTACGCTTTAATAGTTGTTAATTTTTAGTTTTTGTTTTGCTCGAGGACGAGCAAAAGTTAGGTTTGGGGGTCTGATCGCGCTCCAAATGTTCACATTTAGCGCTCCCTTTTCCTATATTTTTGTACTTGTTTCTCGGGTAAAGCCGGGTATTTAATGGAATAAATAAGTGTTTCAGGTAATTAGGGAAGTTCAGGGGCATTGTTGTCAATATGGTGAAATCAGGGGCAAAAGTGAAAAATTCAGGAAATTATTGAAGATTCCGTGAATAGGATAAAGATCAGGGTGCAGAACGTAATTCGCCAGCCAAGGTGGGTTCTGAAGGCGGGAATATTCCAGCCTTCCCGAAGGTTTGAAGTCGCCAAAGTAAGGCGAGTTCTCGCGGCGGGTTCGTGCGGCGGGAAAGAGGCCTCCGATGGCAAGGCGAGTTCGTGCGGCGGGCAAGAGCCTGCCTTCCAGGGGATCCAAGCCCCCCGACCAGACCGACTCAGCCATTTTGCACACCCAAAACACTCCCCTATATATATATTCTTCTCTCTTAACCCTAAACACTATCCCTAATATCCAAAACATCACATATTAGTATAAACTTACACCTTAGAACACTTACAAATCATCTCATCACACAAATAGTTTAGTAGTCACCAAGAGCAAGGAGAAGCTAGCTTGAAGACCTCTCCAACACCTTGGGTTGTTTTCTTTCTCTCTTTTACTTGTTGTAACTTATGTTGTGGGACTACATGTTTATGATGGGATATATGTGATATTGTAATAATATTCATACTTTTGTTGATGTGTTTATTTGTTTGAGCTTGAGATATACATGTTGATTTAATTAACCATTGATTAACATGTAATGGATTTAGACTTATTGAGACTTCAATATCATGCATGAGTAATCAATTATGTATGTGTCTTAATCCTAGGTTAGAGAGCTTATTTGCCATCAATTAGGAGTTGGATTAATTGCATGATCATAAATTCCTAGCATTTCCATTCTCATACCACCTCACTCTCATTATCACTCTTGCATGACCAATATTGCATTAGTGGTAATTAGTTTAGTTAATTAGTTAAATTAGTTAATTTAGATAATTGTAGTGGTAATCTAGTTGATTAGGTTAATTAATTACTAAGGAATGACAAACCTTAGTTGTAGTTAAATTTAGTGTAATTTAGTTATAATTTAATTCATACCATTCTTAGTGTAATCATTAGCTTATAGTTAGTTAACTTGCCTTGCCACCATCTTCCCTATATTTTTATGCATGTAATTAGTGTTTATAGTGTAAATAGCGTGACTATAACATAGGCGTAGAACCGACTTAAACGTACCATACTTCCTCCGTGGGAACGAAACCCTTACTCGTAACCACTATACGTGGCGAACGATTCGTATACTTGCGAAAGGGTATAAACTCGCACGCATATCGTTTACCGGTAGTTTATAGAACTATCGCGTACCACATTTGCGGCGATCAGCCTACATGAAAAGTGAACAAAAGTAACTAGTGCTATTTACAGTGGGATTCCTTTGCACCTTCTCTTGATCTTTCCTGCGTTGCTGCTAAGGGTAGAATCTCTTTAAGTGATCTGCGTTCCAGGTGTGCCCAATGGGGTCTCCGTCGAGGTCCATCAGCTTGTATCCTCCCTGGCTCACCTTTGCCTTGACGAGGTATGGACCTTCCCAATTAGGAGCAAGGACACCATCAGAGCGGCGACAGGTATTCTGTGTGACTTTCCTCAGTACCAGGTCGCCCTCCTTGAAGCTCCGGATCTTGACACCCTTGTTGAAATAGCGGGCAATCTTCTGCTGGTAGGCTGCCATCCTCTGGGCCACCCTGGTGATGCAGTAAAATCTGTGTTCAATTTACTAAGAAAGTTCGTTCACTGGGATCGGCGATTCTATCGGTAAAAGCCAATTAATCTAGCAAGGATTACTCTAAATGCGAAAAACTAAATTGCATAATGCTATTCTTTGGAATTTTGTTGAAATCTAAAATTGACCTAAATTATGACCACTTGAACTAAAGACTAAAATCAAATCAAATCAAATCAAAGATCACACAAGGGATGAATATATGGAGAGAAATACTAGGGAATTGATGCACCTTTCTTAGACATTCAATGCTTACAATCAGTCTCGTTAAACACTTCAATCCAGTTTACGGGCTTGTTTTCAAGATAATTCAATTAGGTTCGAAGATCCTTTCCAATACTCGCACACGGTCATGCAATGAATACGGAGTAATGATCTAGGGTTCTTCCTATTATTCACACACGGTCATGTAATGAGCAATTGTCAAAACCCATATTTTACACAAAAACTCTAAGCCAAATTAACATAGCACGGTCATGCATATATCAATTTTCTTGTTTATTAAGCTTTTGATTTAGATTTAAATGGAACGGTCATCCACATCTAAACCTTAATCTTATGGATAAACTAAGCCACAAACTCAAATCACTTGCGGTCACAACATAATCAGAGACAGTAGAATAGAGCAATTAATTCAATAAACAAAACTAAAACCCAACTGATTAACAAAAGATAGACTAATTGTTCACATAGAGTTGTCCAAAATCGGTTACATCAATCCCCTAGTTAGAGGTTTAGTTACACATCAATGGAGAAGATAAAAACATAGAAGAGATGTAGAGAAAACCCGATATATGGTGGTCGGAGTGATGGGGGACGACCCCCTTCTGTGTCTTGGAACCTCCCTTGGCTGTCTTCTTTGAATTGAAAAGAATGGGAAATATTTATAGGTGAATTTTCCTTGTGAACCCCCAATTCTTCTTAGGTTTAGAAAATACACCAAGTGGGAAAGTAGAATGAAACAAGGAATGAGAATCCTTTCCTAACTTGGATTTTCTATCTTGATGATTGACTCCTAATTTGAGTTTAGGAAGTTTCCCAAACATGTCTTGATCTTCTAAAATTATTAGGATTTGATTTGAGAAGTTTTGGAACAGTTCTGGACCAATTCGGAGTTGAAATCTGCCAAAAATACGTAATTCCGCTCCTTGGGTCGCTCTGGAGGCATGTTGCCTCGGTAGCTGCGCGTCAAGCGGAAATTCTTCTGTTTTGGGTCACTACCTAGGCCGCTCCCTAGGCAAGTTGCACGGGGAGCGGTAAGGGCCGCGGTAATTCTTTTCAGCTCTGACCTTTGGATACTAAATCAGTCATAACGTCATCTAGGAATATCGGAATTGCAATCCGAAAAGTGTGCCAGAAACTAGACTTCCAGGGCTTTCAATCCATACATGGTAGGACACACAATTCAATTGGAGCTGAGAGATATGGGCCCCGCAACATAGAGGTTCTGCACTGGCCGAAAATCATCTTTTCATTGTTTCTTCCAATTTGCTCCTTTTCTTCCAAAATAAGATTTAACACCACTAGAATGGAATTTTACCTACACATGCTCAACAAACACATTAAACAACCTAATTTACTCAAGAACAAAGCATAAACAATAGGAAATAGGGGCCTAAAACATGTATAGAAATGAACTGATCAAATACCCCAAAACCTATTTTTTGCTAGTCCTCGAGCAAAACAAAACTAAAAACAAAAACTAAAAATCTAAAAAAAAAATTAAATCTAAGCTAGGCCACTTTCGTAGGGAACGCGACAGCATTGAGCGTATGCTACAAGCCTTTAAGCCTGTCGGGTCACGCCTACATGAAAAGTGAACAAAAGTAACTAGTGCTATTTACAGTGGGATTCCCACGCGCCTTCTCTTGATCTTTCCTACGTTGCTGCTAAGGGTAGAACCTCTTTAAGTGATCTGCGTTCCAGGTGTGCCCAATGGGGTCTCCGTCGAGGTCCATCAGCTTGTATCCTCCCTGGCTCACCTTTGCCTTGATGAGGTATGGACCTTCCCAATTAGGAGCAAGGACACCATCAGAGCGGCGATGGGTATTCTGTGTGACTTTCCTCAGTACCAGGTCGCCCTCCTTGAAGCTCCGGATCTTGACACTCTTGTTGAAATAGCGGGCAATCTTCTGCTGGTAGGCTGCCATCCTCTGGCCACCCTGGCCTGCTTTTCTTCTATGAGATCTAGACATGCCTTAAGCTTGTCCTCATTGTCTTCTGGATTGTAGAGTTGCGTGCGGAAGCTGGGGAGCTTTAGCTCGATTGGTAGAACAACTTCTACCCCAAAGAACGAGTAGGAGGTCTCCCCGGTTGCGGTCCTTTTGGTGGTCTAGTAGGCCTATAAGATGTTTGGGAGCTGATCCACCCAGGCCCCATTCTCCTCCTCCAGCTTTTTCTTCAACAACTTCTTGATCGTTTTGTTTGTGGATTCGACTAAGCCATTGGTTTGGGGGTGGGCTACTAAGGCAAAGCGACACTCAATCTTTAAATCTTCACAGTAGTCCCTGAAGCTGTAGTTGTCAAACTGCTTGCCTAAGTCGGTGATTATTGCTACGGGGACCCCAAACCTACATACCACATTTTTCTTAATGAAAGCGGTCGTATTTGCCTCTGTTATACTGGTGAGCGGCTCCGCCTTTACCCACCGAGTAAAATAGTCTATGGCAACAACCGTATACTTGGCTTGCTTTGCCCCGGCAGGTAGTGGGCCAATGAGGTATACTCCCCATACCGCAAAAGGATAGGGGGAGGAGATGATGGATAACCTTTCCGGGGGCTGGTGCATAAGGTTGGCCACCTTCTAGCATGGTACACCAGCGTGAACAAACAAGTGAGCGTCCTCATGGAGGGTCGGCCAGAAGTACCCCATCCTTAAGACTCGGTGTGCCAGGGAATCTGATCGCGCTATGAATGTTCACATTTAGCGCCCCTAATTCCTACCTTTTGTTTTCGTATTCGAGCATTTTTGTGTGCATAACGTGTGTTTTTTGTTAAGTTCAGGTAATCTGACCTGTCAGGAAGGTTTTTGCATCAAAGTGATTAAAAGAGGAGCAAAACCATGAGAAGAAGACACGGCTGGACATAAGCCGCCAGCCAGGGAGCTTGAAGTCGTCAGAAATTACGGCGGGAACATTCCAGCCATCTCGAAGGTCTAAAGTCGCCAAAAATCACGGCTAGTTTGCACGGCGGGTTCTGACGGCGGGAACATTCCAGCAGTCCCGAAGGTCTGAAGTCACCAGGAAGCACGGTGAGTTCGTATGGCGAGTTCGTACGACGGGAAAGAGGCCGCCGATAGCTTTTCAGAAGCCGCGGCGAGTTCGTGAGGCGGGAAAGAGGACGCCGAGAAACTCACCAGAGGCTACGGCGGGTTGGAGCGGCAGGTTTTAACCCGTGGAATGAACCCGCCAAAGGCACGTCCAAGGGCCAAATTGGCATTCCTTGCTTCACTTGAAGAAAAACATATATATACTCCTCTCTCCTACTGAACAATGGGTGACAAAATAGTATAGTATAGTTCTTAGTAGTTTTTGGGTAATTCATCATAGAATAGGTTAGTGGTTAATAAGCTTTCACTTGTAATCTTTGTAGCAAAATGGTATTTGATCTTAGTAAGTACCTTGCTCATCAATCTTTAAGGTTATTTGTGATCATTTGGTTTGTATTGTTGTGGAGGAAGGAGAGGTAGGCCTTGATTCTTCGAGGGTAGTATTTCTTCCTTTTGTTCATTAATATGCTATACTTGATGATCATGTGTAACTAAACACTTTGTTGGGGAATTTATGAAAGTATTGATGTAATCACTTATTACCACTTTTTCTTATATGAATCACTTGTGTTTGTATGCTTGAATTGATGAAATCATGTCATATATCTCATAATTCTTAGAAGCATGGATTAGTTAGCTTAGAGTAAATGAAATACTAAATTCTTGACGTTGAATTGAGTATTGTCATTTAATACTACTTGATAGAGTGTGTGTGTTCATACAATATTCTAAGAATTCACTCTATAGGCTTAATTCCACATCTTACATTCATTAATGATTAATCTAAACTTAGAGGATTTATTAAGTGAATGGTTGATTGTACCGATGGCATAAGTGGAACAACACTAGTGATTTGATCTTTAGTGCATAAAAGTGGTTATTTGTGGTGCATCGTTACTAATGTCATACATTCCCTAACATCTTAGCTTGTCAATTATAATCTTTTATCATCACATTAGTTTAATTCCGTATAATACTCACTAATTCTAGCATTTACCAGTTACTTGATTCCCTGTGGACCGATACCCTTACTTTGTACACTATACTAGCATAACGACTTGTATGATTGCAAAGGGTGAAATACTCGCGCGTTCAGTAATATAACCATGGTAATTTAGAACATATTATAGTGTAATTAGAGACCCGGTTAGGACATGTCAAAACTTTTGGCGCCGCTGCCGGGGAACTTTCTTGTGTAGCGTGGTTAGTTAGGTTTATGATTGTCATTTTAGGGAAAATTTAGAATTACTACACTTTTAGTTGCACACTAGTATAACGTTTATCTTTTTCACATTGATCTTCATTACTTTTCTTGAACTTGTGTGCAGAGTCTTCACAGTGAACTAGATGGAGGTCATACGATGCATGAAAGAATTTTCATTGCCCATTGTGGGGGCACATCCTTCGGCCATAGCATTGAATGCCGCTCAGCGGGACTATGAGTTGAAGAACTTGCACTATAACATCTTGCCATCTTACTATGGGAAACCTAATGAGGACGCACTTCAGTTTATGAAGGAATACTACAATGCTATCACTACGATACCATTGGGTCGGTTAACAGAGGACTTGTTGAGGATGCGTTGCTTTTCATACTGTTTGAAGGACAATGCCAAGAAATGGCTAATGGCTTTGCCAGCTGGTACACTGACCACATCGGCCGAGGTGGAGCAGAAATTTTTCTCAAAGTTCTTTCTGTCTTGGAAAACCAAAGAAATAAAGGGAAGAATTGCAAACTTCCAAGAGGAGGAAGGAGAAGCATTCCACGAATCATGGGAGAGGTTCAAGCTATTGTTAGCTTAGTGCCCACACCACGATTTCACACTTCAGTCACAGGTGCAATCATTTTATGATGGACTTGCTAGACTTACACAAGCAATTGTCGACAATGCTTGTGGTGGGGCGCTGAGGGAATGTACCGCTGATTATGTGTTCAACAAGTATGAAATGTTGGGATAGAATTCTCAACAAAGGAGCACAAAGGGAAGCTGTAGTGGGACTGCACATTTAGCAATGCAGATGGAGACCTTGAATAACAGTGTTAGGGCAATGATGGTAAATCAGCAAGGGCAACAGAATAGCCCAGGTAAGGTATGCCAAGCATATGGAATGATTGGACATGGAGCAGATGTATGCACCTCCCATAGAGAGGTTTATTCAGAGGCAGAAGCTCAAGCGATGTACCAGTGGAATCAAGGCAGGCAGAGAAACAGTAACAATGTCTACCAGCAGCCAAGGTATGATCAGAATCAATCATGGGGTGGAAACAACCCCCGTAGTCAGTATCAAGTATAGCAGGGTGTTGGGAGTTCGAGTCAGTGGAGCAATCATAACCCTCCACAGTCATATCAATAGGAGATGGACCAAAGAATGATGGGAATAGAGGCATCACTGAAAAAGTTATCAATTCAATTGGGACAGGTGATGGAGGCTAACGGGCAGCAAGACAGGGGGAAAGCCCCAATGCATGAGCAGGCTCACGCCATTACTAGTTCTAGGAGTGGGTACACTACCAAGGAACAAGATCCAGGGAGTTTTGAGCTGAGTATTACTGTGGGAAACTCCTCAGCAGAAAAGGCCATGCTTGATCTAAGAGCCAGCATCAACATGATGCCATACTCTGTGTATGAAAGGCTGGGATTGAGTGAACTCAAGCCGACTTCTATTAGTTTGCGTCTTGCAGATCAGTCATCTAGAAATCCTAGAGGAGTAGTGGAGAATGTGATCCTCAAGGTGGATCGATTGCTCATTCCCACTGACTTTGTAGTGTTGGACGTAGAGGATAGAGATGAGAATTGAAACTCACAACCAGTGTTGTTAGGAAGGCCGTTTATGGCGACTTCACGAGCAGTTGTGGATGTTCATGGAGGGAAACTCACTTTAAGTGTTTTGGATGATGTAGTAGAGTTCAATATGTTTGGATCTCAACCATTGCCAAAGAAGGAACCCAGAATTGAGAAAAAAAGTCCACCTAGTCAAGACACTCAGGAGCCTGACTGCATGGAAGAATTTTTGAGGACACTAGAAGAAGAGGAGAAAAGCTTGAAGGATTCAGAGACTCTGAACAAGGAGGAATTGCTTGCCCACAACAAGAATTTGTTAATAAGAATTGAGCAGCTAGATCAAGAGAAGGAGGAACAGATGGGATATCTTGCGGAGGTTATGAAACTCATATCTGATTTGAAGGAGGCCTATGTGTCCTCTTCACAGAAGATGCAAGGTAGGATTTTCGATCTAATGAAAGAATTGGAGGTACGGGATATGGTGGATGATTTGAACACAACTTGTCCGGGAAGGAAGCGAGCCAGCCACAACCTCAATACCGTAGAAAGAGTTGACAACCATGGAGGTACTTTCTACTCTCCAACATGTTATTATTGTGGAACTCAAGGGCACAAAAGGCCCAATTGCATGAGATATCACGCGTTCTATAAAACAAGGAATGTGTCTCCTAGGAGGGTTGTGGGGAGACCAAGGCAAATATGGGTCCGAAAGGACACATACAAGGAATCTTCTCCACCACAAGTGAACTCCGCACCAGATTTGAAAATGTGGCCCCCTAAGGCACCCATGACCTTTAGCTTGTTACGCCGACCCCCTACGTCGTGTTCTGAGATTGGAAGCACGAGCACGTCTCGTTCGCATTTAAATACATGAACGATTTAATGAATATTGTGTGTGTGTAGGTGGGTGACCGAAGAACAGGGTCGGAAATGGAATGTTTTACTTGTTTTGCTTGTAATTATTAATTAAGGACAAGTAATGAGGTGTGGGATCATTTGACCCACAACCTTGGACTCTAATTAGTAATAATATCTATTATTTGTTTAATTTCCCCGAGCATTGAGCTAGGATTGTATATGTTGTGTGTGTAAAGTGATTCGTGCAGGTCAGACGATCCGAAAGTATGAAAAGGGAACCCAGGATTTTAGGGGTGGATTGCGGGGAGCTTAGTCCCGGCAGGACATAAGCCGCCGTCTAGAAGGAATAAGCTCGCCAAAGGAGAATGGAGCATCTCGGCGACCTTGGTTCGGCAGGACATAAGCCGCCGTCCAGATGATACAAGCCCACCGGAAATGGATGACCTTATGGCGAGACCATGGTTGGCGGGACATAAACCGCCTGGCAGAAGAAGCAAGCTCACCAGTTATGGAAGGAGCGGACCGCGACCTTGTGCGGCGGGACATAGGCCGCCGTGAAGAAGGAACAGAAGCCACGGCGAGTTGCTTCTGAAGAAGGGTTGTTGTACGGCGAGTTAGTACGGCGGGATTAAACTGGCCGCACAAACCTGCCGAGGCAGTCAGAAAAGGGGTATTTAAAGGTAGATGTTCTAGCTTTTGGGTTTGTACTCTATTTTTCAACTGAAGTTTTCATTTCAAACATCCCTGCTCTTCCTGATCCTCGGCCAAGGTACCTTTTAGATACTAATTCTTTACTTGGTTTGCAAGTCTTCTCTCTTTCTCTATTCTTTCTTGTTTATATGGTGATGTTAGGCTACAAAAATTTCAAGGATTAGAAAAGAGAAATCACTAGAAGTTATCTAGAGACATGTGCATGCTAGGATGATGGGTTCATCAGGAGTAGGATGATATGTGAGCCAACTTGTGATCTTGATTGTTGAATAACGTGTTTATATGCATGATGGTTTACACACACACACCTCATTATAGTAAATAACATAAGGATTAAGAAATACTTAGGAAAATTAAGGTACTTTCAGTAGAGGTAGAATTCACTGTTCCATTAGTCTTGTTAACATTGATTCTATATAGTGTATAAATTGTTCATACCAGGAAATGGAAAACTCCATTGAAGATGTGTTAGTGACCGAATTCTCTGAGAAGAATATCCGTGACTCTATGGCTTCAGAAGACTACGAAATAGAAGAGGGTCTAGAAACTAACTGGGTAGAAATGTTAGTATGGGCTAGCACCTCAGTAGAAGATGAGGAAACCGGGGAGCACATTCTGAGGGATGAGCAACCAAACACAACTCCCCCACCTATCTTAGAACTCAAGCTACTGCCATCTACCTTGAAGTATGCATTCCTAGGGGAAAATGAGACACTTCCGGTGATAATCGCATCAGACTTGCAACCAGAGGAAGAGAAAGAATTGATCAATGTGTTGCGATACTACAGAGAGGCTATAGGTTGGTCGTTGGATGACTTGAAAGGAATTAGCCCTACCACGTGTATGCACAAAATTTTTCTTGAGGAAGGATCCAAACCAACCATCGAAGGGCAACGAAGGCTGAATCCAATTATGAAGGAGGTAATCAAGAAGGAAATCCTCAAGTTGTTAGAAAATGGGATCATTTACCCTATTTCAGACAGCAAGTGGGCTAGCCCTATTCATGTAGTGTCTAAGAAGTCTGGGTTAACTGTGGTGAAGAATGAAGACAATGAGTTGGTGCCACAAAGGGTTCAGATAGGCTAGCGAGTATGCATTGATTACAGGAAACTTAATTCAACTACTAAGAAGGATCATTTCCCTCTGCCATTCATTGATCAGATGTTGGAACGTCTGGCAAGTCACAGTCATTACTGCTTTTTGGACGGGTACTCCGGATACAATCAAATTGCTATCGCTCCAGAAGATCAGGAGAAAACCACTTTCAAATGTCATTTCTGTACATTCGCCTACCGACGGATGCCATTTGGGCTATGTAATGCTTCAGGTACATTTCAGAGGTGCATGACATCTATATTTTCAGATATGGTGGAAGGCATAATAGAGATCTTGATGGATGACTTTTCAGTAATGGGGAATTCTTTTGGTGACTGTTTGAGAAACCTATCCTCAGTGCTAGCAAGATGCAAGTAGGCTCATTTAGTATTGAACTGGGAGAAAAGTCACTTCATGGTGAAGAAAGGAATTGTGCTAGGGCACATTATCTCGGGTAGAGGCATTGAAGTAGATAAGGCAAAAGTCGACGTCATGAAGAGTTTACAGTTTCCAAGATCAGTGAGAGAAATTCGAGCATTTTTGGGACATGCAAGGTTTTACAGAAGGTTCATCATGGATTTTTCGAAGATTTCGAGGCCCCTATGTCGACTACTTCAAAAAGAGATCGAGTTTGATTTTGACGAGAAGTGTATGGCAGCATTTAAAGAACTCAAGGAATTGTTGACCACGGCTCCCATAATGAGACCACCTGATTGGAGTTTGCCTTTCGAGCTCATGTGTGATGCTTTTGACTATGCTGTAGGAGCAGTACTAGGACAGAGGGTTGACAAAATTCCACATGCCATATACTACGTTTCAAGGACCCTGAATGATGCACAGATGAACTACTCCACTACAAAAAAGGAGTTGTTAGCAGTTATTTTTGCGCTAGAAAAATTCAGATCATATCTAATTGGCGCAAAGGTTATTGTGTTCACTGATCACTCAGCACTCCGATATCTCCTCCAAAAGAAGGATGCCAAGCCAAGACTCATTCGATGGATCCTTCTACTACAGGAATTCGATTTAGAGATTAGAGACAAGAAATGGAGTGAGAATGTGGTAGCAGACCACTTGAGTAGACTAATGTTAGATTCATATGCAGAAGAAGATACTCTACCACTGAGGGACAGTTTTCCGGATGAGCAGCTTTTGAAATTAAGCGACACAAAGCCATGGTATGCTGATATAGTCAATTTCCTCACAAACAAGATTTTACCAGCAGGCATGACAAGTCAAGGAAGAAAGAGATTCGTTTTCAATGCAAGACAGTACTTTTGGAACGACCCATACTTGTTCAAACACGGGGCAGACCAAATCATTAGAAGATGTATACCAGAGGATGAACAGTTAGACATCCTGAAGTTCTGCCATGAACTTCAATGTGGAGGCCACTACAGTTCTAGAAAGACAGCGATGAAGGTTCTTCACACGGGGTTCTATTGGACAACATTATTCAAAGATGCTTACCACTTCTGCTTACGATGTGACCGATGTCAGAGAACAGGGAACATTGGTAAGAGGAATGAGATGCTGCAGTCAGGCCAAATGGTAGTAGAGATTTTTGATGTCTGGGGAATCGATTTCATGGGACCATTCCCACCATCGGACGGATACAGCTATATCCTGGTAGCCGTGGACTACGTTTCTAAATGGATTGAAGCCATAGCCACGAAGACCAATGACAGTAAAGTAGTTGTGAAGTTTGTAAGGGGCACGGTTTTCTCCAGGTTCGGGACTCCACGTGCCATCATCAGTGATGGGGGAAGTCACTTTTGTAACAAGATATTCGCCACACTGCTGAAGAAATATAGTGTCAATCACAAGGTTGCAACCCCCTATCGCCCTCAGACCTCCGGTCAAGTAGAAGTCAGTAACAGACACATCAAGCAAATCCTTGAAAAGACTGTGAACACAAGCAGGAAAGATTGGTTGTTCAAGTTGAATGATGCCTTATGGGCCTACAGAACTGCTTTCAAAACTCCAATCGGGATGACACCCTATCGTTTGATCTTTGGGAAGGCTTGCCATTTGCCAGTGGAATTAGAGCACAATGCTTACTGGGCACTCCAGAAGCTGAACTTTGATATGGACGAGGCAGGCGAAGAACGTAAACTTCAATTGAACGAACTCCAAGAACTCCGGGATGAAGCATATGAGAATGCAAAAATCTACAGAGAGAAGACCAAGAGAATGCATGACAGGAAAATAATCCTCAAGGATCTGTGCCCGGGGATGTTAGTCTTCCTATTCAACACTAGATTGAAGCTGTTTCCAGGAAAGCTCAGATTAAGATGGTATGGGCCGTATAGGATACTCCAAATATACCCATATGGAGCCATCGAGCTACTGAATGAGAAAAATGGGGATACATTCAAGGTAAATGGGCATCGAGTGAAGCCATATCTGTAGGGAGCGGATGAAGTCAGGATTTTGGAACAGGTAGCACTTACAGAGCCGTAGAGCTCTCATGCGTCTTGCCTAAACAGAAAATCTCGCGCTAGGTGGGAGGCACCCCACCCAGGTACAATTTTCTTACCTAGTGTTATTTATGTATTTTAATGTATATATATATATGGTTGTTTGTTTAGTGTTGATTTTATTGTTGCTATATCTAAACTCTAACTAACCATGTTCGCAATTACATTGAGGACAATGTTTGGTATAGGTTTGGGGGTGTGGCGCAATTTTTATATTTTGTATTTTTGTAGGATTGTTATAACATATGTGTATATTATGTGATATATAGGGATTTGTTGAAAAAATTTTCAAATCTCTGTAACAATTTTGAAAATTGGTTTGAGGGTTGTTATTTATATATGCCAATGGAACCATTCCATACTTGCTTTGGAAGCTAAATTTTGACTAATATGCATGCCATCTAAGATGTTGCACCACTATGAATATGCTTGTACAGTGCCAATTTTTGGATGTTTAGGTGAAGGAACCTTAGACTGTTTGATCCTAGGGGAATTGTGAGACTATCCATGTGAGGAATCGAGCCTGTGCTGATTAATTGAGAGGGTATAATCCATTCTTCTTGTAAAAAGCACTATTCAAATATAGGATGCATTGAGATCTCATTCCTATGCATTAGTATTGATTGCCATTGAACAGGAAATATTGTGGACTGCTTGTGAAATTTGTATTCCCTTGTTAGAAGATCTGATAGAGATGATCCTAGGCATGAGTGTTTAACTTCATTATCCAAACACTGTCCTTATGATGTGTGCTCCAATTGCCAAATTTGAGGCCAAACACAACCATTTATTTCATTAACACATACATCCATACACACCAACCACATGAAATCCTTAGATGTTGATCATAGTTGCATAAGCAAAAATGCAAGTAGATAGCTCAATTCTGTAAATAGCGTGTACTCAGGCGATGATAGAAAAATGTGCAATAAAGAGGCTACATTGTAAAGGTGTAAAAATAAACACTTAAAGCCATGATACCTAATCGATTGAATACTTGTAGTAAGTACTAATTAGCACATCATCAAATTGTTAATCTTAACCTAGACGCTTGTGGACATTGAAAAAAAAATGAGCTAGTAAAGTGATTGAAAGGTTGATCAACATCTTTAGGATTCCAACAAATTCATTCCACTCACCATAAATTACCCATGGCCCCATAACAACCAAGGAAAGCCCTAGTGGATCTGTGAGAAGTCTAACTTAGGAATACGAGTCAAACATGTTCTCTCCACTTTCATGGTTATCAATTCAATCATGAGACTTGACATTGTGAAAGTGCGTTGTTTCTATATTCACATGCGTTATATTTGAATTCTATATACATACACTCAATTTGCATGTGATTGAAGAGAGATAACCTAGGATTCTGAGAGAAGAAAGAGATGGATCTGTGAGAAATAGAAGTCGAGGCGAATTTACCTTAGGCAGATAATTTACTGATTCTTGGACCAAAAACATCCAAATTATTGGCATACAAGTATTATGTGTTGTTACGACTGAAGTGGAATTTTATTAGTCCTAATTGAGAATGCTTAGCTTGCATGATTTTCTGTTGTTATATACAAGGTGACTCCTCAATAGTAGATTACAACGTTGCGTTTGTGGGTATTGTATCTGGTAAACTCTCAGGAGACTACACTTCTCCTACTAGGGGCACCTAGAGGTTTAAAAGGCATGTGGTACGCGCTAAGTACCATCGTGTTTCCTACGAAAATGGATTAGTTAATTGTTCTTAATAAGTAGTAGAGTTGTTCTTTCTTACGTTGTTTTGCTCGAGGACGAGCAAAAGATAGGTTTGGGGGTTTGATCGCGCTATGAATGTTCACATTTAGCGCCCCTAATTCCTACCTTTTGTTTTCGTATTCGAGCATTTTTGTGTGCATAACGTGTGTTTTTTGTTAAGTTCAGGTAATCTGACCTGTCAGGAAGGTTTTTGCATCAAAGTGATTAAAAGAGGAGTAAAACCATGAGAAGAAGACACGGCTGGACATAAGCCGCCAGCCAGGGAGCTTGAAGTCGCCAGAAATTACGACGGGTTCTGACGGCGGGAACATTCCAGCCGTCCCGAAGGTTTGAAGTCGCCAGAAATCACAGCTAGTTTGCACGGGGGGTTCTGACGGCGGGAACATTCCAGCAGTCCCGAAGGTCTGAAGTCGCCAGGAAGCACGGTGAGTTCGTATGGCGAGTTCGTACGGCGGGAAAGAGGTCGCCGATAGCTTTTCAGAAGCTGCGGTGAGTTCGTGCGGCAGGAAAGAGGACGCTGAGAAACTCACCAGAGGCCACGGCGGGTTTGAGCGACGGGTTTTAACCCGTGGAATGAACCCGCCAGAGGCTCGTCCAAGGGCCAAATTGGCATTCCTTGCTTCACTTGAAGAAAAACATATATATACTTCTCTCTCCTACTGAACAATGGTTGACAAAAATAGTATAGTATAGTTCTTAGTAGTTTTTGGGTAATTCATCATAGAATAGGTTAGTGGTTAAGAAGCTTTCACTTGTAATCTTTGTAGCAAAAAGGTATTTGATCTTAGTAAGTACCTTGCTCATCAATCTTGAAGGTTATTTGTGATCATTTGGTTTGTATTGCTGTGGAGGAAGGAGAGGTAGGCCTTGATTCTTCGAGGCTAGTATTTCTTCCTTTTGTTCATTAACATGCTATACTTGATGATCATGTGTAACTAAACACTTTGTTGGGGAATTTATGAAAGTATTGATGTAATCACTTATTACCACTTTTTCTTATATGAATCACTTGTGTTTGTATGCTTGAATTGATGAAATCATGTCATATATCTCATAATTCTTAGAAGCATGGATTGGTTAGCTTAGAGTAAATGAAATACTAAATTCTTGATGTTGAATTGAGTATTGTCATTTAATACTACTTGATAGAGTGTGTGTGTTCATACAATATTCTAAGAATCACACTCTATAGGCTTAATTCCACATCTTACATTCATTAATGATTAATCTAAACTTAGAGGATTTATTAAGTGAATGGTTGATTGTGCCGATGGCATAAGTGGAACAACACTAGTGATTTGATCTTTAGTGCATAAAAGTGGTTATTTGTGGTGCATCGTTATTAATTTCATACATTCCCTAACGTCTTAGCTTATCAATTATAATCTTTTATCATCACATTAGTTTAATTCCATAAAATACTCACTAATTCTAGCATTTACCAGTTACTTGATTCCCTGTGGACCGATACCCTTACTTTGTACACTATACTAGCATAACGATTTGTACGATTGCAAAGGGTGAAATACTCGCGCGTTCAGTAATATAACCGTGGTAATTTAGAACATATTATAGTGTAATTAGAGACCCGGTTAGGACGTGTCAGCATCTCCCCCTGAATGATCTCCATAGTCACTTGAGTGGACCTCCTTTAGTGCCCACTTGGCATCGTCAAGGTGTAAGCACCTAAGGAAGGGCAAAGACTTCCCTTTCTGATATAAGTGCCCCTGCACCAGGCAGTACCGGGCTGACTTTCTCTTTATCGCTCTAGCCTCTGTTGGGTCATCGGAGAGTTTCTGGATATGGAGGTTGAAATTTCCCTTAAGTAGTAGTGCAAAATATACCTCGAGGGGGGGTGAATAGGTATAAACTCAAATTCTTCCAATATTAAAAATAACGCGGAATATAACAAAGACAATGCACACTTGATTATATTTAACAAATGAATTGATTTCACTAATACAAGAGGTAATCAATTTACAAGATATGCAATCAATGAAAGATATGGAAGATAAAGAAAAGTAAAACAAAAATGAACACAAGTATTTTTTACGTGGTAAAACCTCAAAGAGGAAACATCCACTGGTTGATACCATAACCACCGGCAAAGCAATCCACTATGTGAAAAAGGACTTACACACTTAAGCTACCAACTCATGATATCTGCTCAAGCTATCAACTCCTAATCTACCCTCGGGCTAGTGAATCACCAAGCCTACTTCCTATCCGAGATGTATCATACACCTCTAGAAAGCAACTTCCTATCCAAGACGCTCACGTCTCTAGGAAGATTTCTTGCTTGCCTATCTAGATCCTCCCGACCTTAGACAAGTCTCCCTTGCTTGATTATCCGAGTCCTCCTGACTCTAATCAAGACTTCCTTGCTCTATCCACAAAGCTTCACTCACTTTGCTAGAGACTTCAACCTAATGCAAGGCTATGATCTAGAATATGCTTTCAACACACAATCACAAAATTATCTAGAAATCAAGACATGCAAATCAATAAGAGCTAAGTATGAATATTCAATATATCACACTAAAAAACCTAGTTCTTAGATCATGAAATTAAACCTAGAAAATAACATGAGGCACATCATATATACATTTTCTAGAATCAATTTCAAACAAAATCAAGTTTAGCACATATATGTTCAAGAGAAATCACAAAGCTAAAACTCAATTGACAAATGATCAAACACCCCTAGCATATGATCTAACATCCTTCTAAACATATTTCATCAATCAAATAGTAAGAATCAAAGAGATGATCAAAGATGAAATGAAAAAGAAGAAGTTGAACAAGACAACCTTGACCACGTACTGAAGATCAGTCTACTGGAAAGAATGGCAAAGTCAACTACCTCTAGAAATGATAGGGGTTTGTAGCTCTCATCAAGACCAACAATTTTGGCTTTTGGATCAATCGATTTCGAGTTCGTATGAGAAAGTTATGATCAAAATACTAAAACTAAAACTTGAAGAATTTCTGCAGAATTTTTGAAAGTGTTCTTGAAAATCTTCAAATGTTTGGAGGG
Source organism: Acer saccharum (assembly GCA_030490815.1). Classification (NCBI taxonomy): domain Eukaryota; kingdom Viridiplantae; phylum Streptophyta; class Magnoliopsida; order Sapindales; family Sapindaceae; genus Acer; species Acer saccharum. Next base: position 33,561,347 of record CM059877.1, read on the forward strand.
AAGGAGAAAGGATTAAATGGAGGAGAGAGAAGGCAAAAACGAGCCAATCAAGCATGGCCATGTCACCCAGCCCGTGGGGACACGTGGGCCACACAGGGGCAGAGAGCCCTTCTAGCCGTGGGGCCCACGGCTCCCACACGGCTTGGGCCACACGTGGCCTCTTGGCCACATTCGCCTCTCGCGCGCTCCCTCACGTTCTTCAGCAGTATCTTGGGTATCCGAACTCCGATTCCAAATTCATTTTGAATTACGAACCATGACTCCCTCACGCACGATGAAAACTATACAACTTTGAAAAATGGTTGAGAAATCATCTCAGAAATCGATGATGAAGTCAACTCAACGAATGAGAACGAAAAGTAGCGTAACTACATCGTTTGGACTCGAAACCTTATGAATGATTAACCGAAATGACCGGAACTCAATAAGGAATCATAATAGAACATATTCAAGTTCAAATACAAAAATATGGAAACAAACAAACACTAATTCACACAAGTATGTCATATCAAGGAGATAGTCACAAAGCATGCAATTCTACAATGTTTATCTATTAGAGATCAATGCATGTGCATATTAAGAAGTGTGTGAATGTGTTATACCAAATGTTTGAACTACGATGCAGGGACATACATGTATGAATTGTGTGTGTGTGCGCTAACACCTTGCAAGAGGATAGAAGTCAAAATATACATTTGACGCTTTCACCTCTTGAAGACGATATTTGCACTAGACATTGCTCTTCACCTTTTAAGCTTCTTTTCTTCCAAGAACATCTTAAGCAATAACTAATACAAATATAGAGCGTTTTGCAATGGAATCAAGCCAATACAAATCATGAACCTTACAATCTCCCCCTTTGGCTATTCCATGGCAAAACCTCAACCTCACCATACAATGTTTCACTCCAATAAACTCAAGTTGATAGCATACTCTCATTCTCACATTACAAAAAGATTCCTAGACTAAAAAGTCTTCAAGTCTTCAAGAATTCCTCTTTTGGTCTTCAAAGTACGTATGAGAGAAAAAAAAAAAAAACCAAACAAGAGATCTTCTCTAAAGAAGAATGGTGAGTTATTAACCAAAAACAAATATAGAAGACATCCCTTATCTCATACAAAAATGCATTATCTCAAGTGAATAAAATGTTTTCATATTAAAGCATTCCCTTAGTTTCCCAATTCCCAAGGACTAACCATCCTTAACATTATCAAGAAAGAATTCTTTCTCCCCTTTAAGACAAGAATTCTCCCCCTTAAGACAAAGTCACAATTAAGCACAAAGAGGAATATGATTCACACAATTGTCGCCCTTGTCCTGGTAGGATCCGGCTACTTGGTTCACGATTAACTGTGAATCACTCTTGATGGCAAGGAACTAGGCTCCCAATTCCCGGGCGGCCTTCAGACCAGCTAGGAGTGCTTCATATTCTGCTTCATTATTGGTGGCCCTGAATTCAAATCTTAAGCAGTGGGAGGACTTGACCCCCTCTAGGTCGATCGGCACGATTCCCGCCCCACAAACATGTTGGTTAAAGGCTCCATCCATGAATAGTATCCAAACGCTTGACTGGGAGGGCCATTCTTCCTCGGGAATTGGGACATTGTTGTCTGTCTGGGCAGCGGGCTCTCCCTTAGGATTGAAGTTGGGGTTTCCACTGAACTCTGCTACAAAATCTGCTAGTGCCTGTCCTTTGATTATGACACGGAGCTTGAAAGTAATGTCATATTGGGTAAGCTCGAGGGCCCACAGGACTAGCCTGCCCGACACGTCAGGCCGTTGAATGAATTGTCGGAGAGGGAGGTTTGTGAGTACTGCTATCGAGTGGGCCTAGAAGTAAGGGCGCAGCCTACGCGCCGCTACCACCAAGGCAAAGGCAAGTTTTTCCAGCTGGTTGTAATTTCTTTCGGCCTTACTGAGAGAGCGGCTTACATAGTAGATGGGTCTTTGGATCCCTCCCTTACATTCTTTCACCAAAGCCGCGCTAGTCGCCGTGTCTGATACTGCAAGGTAGAGTTCCAGCACATCTCTTGGTAGTGATTTGACAAGCAATAAGGGGGTTGGAAAGGTAACTCTGGAGCTCTCTGAAGGCGCACTCGCTCTCCTCATCCCACTTCATCCCTCTTCCCTTCTTAGTGGTTTGGAAAAATAGGAGACATTTGTCGGTGGACCGTGATATGATTCTGTTGAGGGCAGCAAGGCGGCCAGTCAACCCTTGGACCTGATTTAAAGTAGTGGGGGATTAGAGCTCTAGGATAGCTTTGATTTTTTCTGGGTTTGCTTCGATCCCCTTCTCATGAACCATGAATCCCAAAATTTCCTAGTCGAAACCCCAAACGCACACTTGTCCGGGTTCAACCGCATTTGGTTCTTTTGAAGTACTTCAAAGGTCTCTCTGAGGTGGTCAGGGTGCTGTTCTACCTGCTATGATTTGGTTATCATGTCATCCATGTAGACTTCCATGGTATGACCGATCTGCTCTTTGAATAGCTTGTTAACCAACCTCTGGTAGGTGGCTCCAGCATTCTTCAGCCCAAAAGGCATCATTTTATAGCAGTACAAACCTTGGTGATATGCACCTCACCAAGAGTAGTGAGACCCGGAACCAATATATGGTAACGAATGATCGTTTTCTAATTCAAGTTTATAACAAAGAACAATATAAGGACCGCGACCCGTTATCTATATGGAGATAAGAACCAACGGTATCAAGAAAGTTGTAGACGCCACACTCAAGAACGAGAGAGAATTGTGAGTGATAAGTCAGAGATCAAAGAACCAAAGAGAAAACGCTCTCAATATTAATTTTATCAAAAAAGTTGTGAAATAATACATCCAAGCGGCTCTTAAATACTAAAAGAAATCTAAACCCTAAACGGAAAAGAAAGTCTAAAACTCTAAGGAAATAAACTAGTCGGCCATTTAATTGCCTTACAAATTTAGGAAATAATTAAAAAAAAATAGAAATATGTTGCAATTCGGATTCCTCCAATCCTAGCTTGTTCCACACGCCCAAGCCTCTTGTTCACACGCCCAAGTATCTTTATTCAGCCCAATTAGTTGTCTTGATAATGTTAACTAAGCCTTGGTCTTCATGTGGGCCCATCTTGGACTTCAATATTTCAGAATTAGTCCACGTTTCTTGAATCAAGCCATTGAGTGCTTCTTTGAATCTCTTAGCCCTTGCTCTTGTTATTGGCCCAGCTGGTACATGCAATGGATCTTTTGATGTAGCCCCTTTATTCTCATCACTTGGTTTGTGATGAAGCTGGTTTTCTCTTGGTCTGAGTGGTGCATGGTGATCTGATTGTAACAGGAGAAGGCGTCCATGAAACTCAGGGTCTTGTTTCCCGCGATCGAGTCAACGAGCTAGTCGATCTTGGGGAGGGGGAAACTGTCCTTTGGGCAAGCACGGTTGAGGTCAGTGTAGTCTACGCATATCCGCCACTTCCCATTGGTCTTTGGGACCATGACCACATTAGCAATCCTGATGAGAATCAAGAAGCTTCACCAACGGATCCATTTCATGTTCCAGTTGGGCCAATTACAAGGGGCAAGAGGATCAAAGAAGCATTTAATGGGGGCTGATTCTGAGTTGCTGAAGTCCAAGTTCAGTCCACATGAAGACCAAATTCGGGCTGAACTTCGTGGGCCTCTACAGAGTGCATCTGAAGTCGGATTGTCTATTATAATATGTTTTCGAAAAGCCCAAGACGAGCCCTACAGATGTTATGAAGACTCCGTCATCCGTAACAGATCACAACAGGCCCAAATTCGGCCATCTATCTTGTTGCGCGAAGACTTGAGCTGTAAGAGAGCTGGACGCCGGGCTGAACTTCGTGGGCCTCTACAGAGAGCATCTGAAGTCGGATTGTCTATTATAATATGTTTTCGGAAAGCCCAAGACGAGCTCTACAGATGTTATGAAGACTTCGTCCTCCGTAACAGATCAAAACAGGCCCAAATTCAGCCATCTAGTTTGTTGCGCGAAGACTTGAGTTGAGGAGTCCGAATTTCAGCATATTTCCTAATAAAGAGCTGATTATGGTGTGAGATACAAGCTAGGGTTGGAGGATTCCGAATTTTAGCATATTTCCTATTTTTAATTATTTTCCAAATAAATAGTTGATTTGTTTCCCAAACAAAGTCAAATAGTTACTAGTTTTTATTCTTTTACTTTCCTAATTGTAAGGCAATTAATTGCTGAGTAGTTTATTTCCTTTTCTTTTGTCGTCTAGGGTTTAGATCTTTTCTTAGTATTTAAAGGACGCATTGATGTATTATTTGAGAAGATTAGACTTTGAATAAAATATTATTTGAGAGAACTTTTTCTCTTGGTTCTTCATTGAACTATGAACTTATCAAGGTTCTACCTTGTGGCGTTCAAACCTTGACTTATCACTCACCTTCTTTCTTGTTCTTGAGTGTGGCGTCTACAACCTTCTTGATACCGTTGGTTCTTATCTCCATATAGATAATGGGTCACGGTCCTTTATTTTCTTTATTTTTATAAACTTGAATTAGAAAACGATCCTTCGTTACCACATATTGGTTCCGGGTCTCACTATTCTTAGTGAGGTTCATATCAGTTGGTTAATGATGAGAATCAAGAAGCTTCACCAACGGATCCATTTCATGTTCCAGTTGGGCCAATTACAAGGGGCAAGAGGATCAAAGAAGCATTTAATGGGGGCTGATTCTGAGTTGCTGAAGTCCAAGTTCAGTCCACATGAAGACCAAATTCGGGCTGAACTTCGTGGGCCTCTACAGAGTGCATCTGAAGTCGGATTGTCTATTATAATATGTTTTCGAAAAGCCCAAGACGAGCCCTACAGATGTTATGAAGACTCCGTCATCCGTAACAGATCACAACAGGCCCAAATTCGGCCATCTATCTTGTTGCGCGAAGACTTGAGCTGTAAGAGAGCTGGACGCCGGGCTGAACTTCGTGGGCCTCTACAGAGAGCATCTGAAGTCGGATTGTCTATTATAATATGTTTTCGGAAAGCCCAAGACGAGCTCTACAGATGTTATGAAGACTTCGTCCTCCGTAACAGATCAAAACAGGCCCAAATTCAGCCATCTAGTTTGTTGCGCGAAGACTTGAGTTGAGGAGTCCGAATTTCAGCATATTTCCTAATAAAGAGCTGATTATGGTGTGAGATACAAGCTAGGGTTGGAGGATTCCGAATTTTAGCATATTTCCTATTTTTAATTATTTTCCAAATAAATAGTTGATTTGTTTCCCAAACAAAGTCAAATAGTTACTAGTTTTTATTCTTTTACTTTCCTAATTGTAAGGCAATTAATTGCTGAGTAGTTTATTTCCTTTTCTTTTGTCGTCTAGGGTTTAGATCTTTTCTTAGTATTTAAAGGACGCATTGATGTATTATTTGAGAAGATTAGACTTTGAATAAAATATTATTTGAGAGAACTTTTTCTCTTGGTTCTTCATTGAACTATGAACTTATCAAGGTTCTACCTTGTGGCGTTCAAACCTTGACTTATCACTCACCTTCTTTCTTGTTCTTGAGTGTGGCGTCTACAACCTTCTTGATACCGTTGGTTCTTATCTCCATATAGATAATGGGTCACGGTCCTTTATTTTCTTTATTTTTATAAACTTGAATTAGAAAACGATCCTTCGTTACCACATATTGGTTCCGGGTCTCACTATTCTTAGTGAGGTTCATATCAGTTGGTATCAGAGCTTAGGCTTCTAAATCAGGTTTGATCTATCCTTTTTATTTATTTATTTATTTTATTTTTTGTATTTCTTTTATTTCGTTTGATCAAAAAAAAAAAAAAAAGTTGATCAGATCCGTTACCAAAAAAAAAAAAAAAAAAAAAAAAAAAGTTTAATCAAATTCTGATTCAAAAAAAAAAAAAAAAGAGTTGATCAGATCCGTTACCAAAAAAAAAAAAAAAAAAAAAAAAAAAAAAAAAAGACTTGATTAGATTCCGATTCAAAAAAAAAAAAAAAAAAATGTCTGACGATGTACCGGAAACGATTGATATCAATCTTTTTTTACAAAGCCATGGTACAAAAGTTTGATCAGTTATTATCAGAGATGTTGGATCAACGAATGAAGAGGAACGGTTCCACACGAGTTGGGCAACATTCGTGTTCTTCTTCATCATGTGAACCGAATTGGAACAAGAGAGATGACCAGCCTAGTTTCAAGGCCAAGGCCGAACCATCCGAAGATCACAAAGATGGAGACCTTTTGGTCGCAAGAAGAGCTCTTAGTGCTCAAGCAAAGGAAGATGATGAGGTACAACGTGACAATGTCTTTCACACCCGATGCCATGTTAATGATAAGGTATGTAGCATGATAATTGATGGGGGGAGTTGTACTAATTTGGCTAGCACTATTTTGGTGGAAAAACTGAATTTGGCCACTTTAAAGCACCCAAAACCTTATAAGTTACAATGGTTAAATGATAGTGAAGAAATCAAGGTGACTAAACAGGTGTTGGTGTCTTTTTCCATTGGGAAGTACAAAGATGAAGTCTTGTGTGATGTGGTACCAATGCATGCAAGTCATATTCTTTTGGGGCGACCATGGCAGTTTGATAGGCGTGCAACTCATGATGGTTATACAAATAGATACTCTTTTGTACTCAATAAAAAACGAATCACTCTTGTACCCTTAACCCCAATACAAGTATATGAAGATCAAGTGAGGTTAAAAGAACAAAGAGATGTAAAAAAGGAGAGTGAGAGTTCAAAAGAAAGAGAGACAAAAGAAAGAGAGATCGAAACAGCAAAAAAAGAAAAAAAGAGTGAAAAAGAAACAGAAAATTATGCTATTGAGGAAAAAAAGAGCGAAAAAGAAACAAGAATTTTTGTGAGTGAGGAAAAAAAGAGTAAAAAAAAAACAGAATTTTTTGCTCATGAGGAAAAAAAGAGTGAAAAGGAAACAGAAATTTTCGCTAGTGAGAAAAAAAAAAGAGAGATCAAAAAGGCATTGTTTTCAAATCAACCAACTTCTTGGCCTAGTGTTCTTGTTTCTCTTTTGCAGTGTTTTGATGAAGTGTCGCAAGCTATCAACAACATTACGGTGAAGATTCGAGGACGAATCCTTTTGAAGAGAGGGGGAATGATGAGAATCAAGAAGCTTCACCAACGGATCCATTTCATGTTCCAGTTGGGCCAATTACAAGGGGCAAGAGGATCAAAGAAGCATTTAATGGGGGCTGATTCTGAGTTGCTGAAGTCCAAGTTCAGTCCACATGAAGACCAAATTCGGGCTGAACTTCGTGGGCCTCTACAGAGTGCATCTGAAGTCGGATTGTCTATTATAATATGTTTTCGAAAAGCCCAAGACGAGCCCTACAGATGTTATGAAGACTCCGTCATCCGTAACAGATCACAACAGGCCCAAATTCGGCCATCTATCTTGTTGCGCGAAGACTTGAGCTGTAAGAGAGCTGGACGCCGGGCTGAACTTCGTGGGCCTCTACAGAGAGCATCTGAAGTCGGATTGTCTATTATAATATGTTTTCGGAAAGCCCAAGACGAGCTCTACAGATGTTATGAAGACTTCGTCCTCCGTAACAGATCAAAACAGGCCCAAATTCAGCCATCTAGTTTGTTGCGCGAAGACTTGAGTTGAGGAGTCCGAATTTCAGCATATTTCCTAATAAAGAGCTGATTATGGTGTGAGATACAAGCTAGGGTTGGAGGATTCCGAATTTTAGCATATTTCCTATTTTTAATTATTTTCCAAATAAATAGTTGATTTGTTTCCCAAACAAAGTCAAATAGTTACTAGTTTTTATTCTTTTACTTTCCTAATTGTAAGGCAATTAATTGCTGAGTAGTTTATTTCCTTTTCTTTTGTCGTCTAGGGTTTAGATCTTTTCTTAGTATTTAAAGGACGCATTGATGTATTATTTGAGAAGATTAGACTTTGAATAAAATATTATTTGAGAGAACTTTTTCTCTTGGTTCTTCATTGAACTATGAACTTATCAAGGTTCTACCTTGTGGCGTTCAAACCTTGACTTATCACTCACCTTCTTTCTTGTTCTTGAGTGTGGCGTCTACAACCTTCTTGATACCGTTGGTTCTTATCTCCATATAGATAATGGGTCACGGTCCTTTATTTTCTTTATTTTTATAAACTTGAATTAGAAAACGATCCTTCGTTACCACATATTGGTTCCGGGTCTCACTATTCTTAGTGAGGTTCATATCAAATCCACTCCGAGTATCGTGCCTCTCTGATGAACCCTGTGCGGAGGACTTTGTCCACCTCCTCTTGTACCGCGGCGTTTCGGTTTGGGTTGAAGTATCTCATTTTCTACTTTTCGGGTTTGAAGGTAGGGTCCTGAAAGTATACAAACGTAGTTAAATTGCTTAAGGCATACCTAGAGGGGGGTGAATAGGTTTTTACACCTTTTTTCAATCCCTTGAACAAACTTTCGTTTGTCCCTCAAGGTAGCCTTACACACAACAAAATAAACCAAGAAAGACATACAAAGACAATATGAGAATATAATCATGTGAACAAGGTCTAAGTATATCACCTAGTTGTGTGAGGTATAAGAACAAATAACACAACAACAAAGAAAGCTTGTATTTCAATAGATGTTCAATGAATTACAAGAGTGATCAAATATCACTATACAAAAATTACAATATACAAAAGAATCATATATACAAAATGATCAAAAGAATGAATCCACAAATCACACTTTACAAATACTTGCTTCACTATACATCACAAGTGAGTAATATGAAACAGGATAATAACATACACAAATAAAATATAAAAGATAGAGATAGGAAGAATTAACACGAGATTTTTTAATGTGGTAAAACCTCCAAGGAGGAAACATCCACGGGTTGAAATACAACCATTAGGGTACTATATATATTGGATGATAAAAATAGAGAATCCACAAAGTGACCAATCTTTAGCTCACCCAACCTAGTGGAGTCTAAGTCTACCCAACCCTATTGGAAAGTATGAGATCCCTCAATGATGCGAAACCACCATATATTGGACAACACACAAAACCAACATCGATGGAAGATTAGAAATTCCTCAAAAGTGTATACACCTCCCGTGTACCCCGCTCTTTTGGAGTCTATGTCTAACCATACGTATAGGCCTTCCAATATAATAGTCAACTCCCTATCCAAGGCACTCATGCCTCTAGGGAGCCTCCCATGCATGACTATCCGAGTCCTCCCGACTCTAGCCACGACTTCTTGCTTACCTATTCGAGTCATCCCAACTCTAGGCAAGTCTTCTTGCTTGGCTATCCGAGTCATCCCGACTCTAACCAAGACTTCATGCCTTTTACAAGGACTTCCTAGTGTGATCATGTGAATGCAAATGATGCAAACAACCAATTCAACATAGAACATGTGATCAATACATTCCATGGTACAAATAGACCTAAACATGTGATATCACAAGTAATAAAAGTCTAGATGCAAAATATAAGAATAAAACCTAAAGCATGTGTAAACACCAAACACATAAGCTCAAAGTCTCATTCACACATACAACTCTTGAACAAAATATATTCATGAAGTACAAGTTCAAGATGCTATCAACATAAAATAAAATGCTAGATATATGAGATTCAATCAATCAATATTCTAGTCAAAAATATAGAACAAGGATTTAAGATATAAATCAATTAAATCCTAGATTGCTCTAAAACACATACAAATACAATAATCCTAGATTTCATCAATCAAAGGATCAAATCAAATCTCAAGGTCATTTATCACAAAATTGATTCAATCAAGTCACAAACAATCTAAGATGTCATTCTAATCACAATACAACTCACTAACATGTGAAAAACCTAGAATCATAGAAACTAGTCCACATTTGTCTCTAAATAGACTTTTGATTAGAATGATTATGAAGCTATCTTTCACAATAGCTTTCACCAAACATAAACATACATATAGAAGAACAAACCCCAAAGATAAGACCAATACCTTGGATTCACGAGCTGGTTCGGATTTCTATGTGGAACCACCAGAAAATTCAATCAAACAACCACCAAACCACTTGGAAAAGGTAGAGGACTCGATTATGAACGTTCTCCAACTTGAATCACTTAAATCTGACTTTGTATGAAGAAGTTATGGTGTTTGGAAGATGAGAAAATTTGGGAGAAAAATCTGACGGGATTTTACAAACTTTTCTTCTTTAAATGAAATGGAGGGAATGGAGGGAAATAAAAAGGAGGAGAGAGGAGAGCAAAAATGAGCCAATCACAAGTGGCCACGTCACCCCAGCCTGTGGGGGGCGCATGGGCCACACGGGGCCAGAGAGCCCCTCTGGCCGTGGGGCCCACGGCTCCCACACGGCTTGGGCCACCTGGCCTCTTGGCCACTCACTTCTCTCACGTGCTCCCTTACGTTCTTTAGCTGTATCTTGGGCATCCGAACTTTGATTTCGAATCCATTTTTGGATTACGAACCGTGACTCCCTCACGCACGACGACGACTACACAACTTAGAAAAATGGTTGAGAAATCATCTCGGAAAATGACGATGAATTCAACTCAACGAATGAGAATGAAAAGTAGCGTAGCTACATTGTTTGGACTCGAAACTAAATGAATAAGTAACTGAAATGACCGGAACTCAATAAGGAATCATAATAGAGCATAGTCAAGTCCAAATACAAAAATACAGAAGCATACAAACACAAAGAAACACACATATGTTATTTCCTAGACATAGTCCTAGAACATGCAATAAGCAAAGTTTGTCAAGATAGTATAAATGCATAAGCATATATTATCAAGTGTGTGAAAGTGATATATCAATAATGTTTAACCATGAAGGAACACACAAGGATGCCATGTGTGTGTGTGTGCCTAGCCTTGTAAGAGATATGAGGTCTTATATTACCTTTGATGATCAATGTAGCACATATCTCTTTGAGGCCGGCAATTTGCATGAATTGTGGCCAAGACTTTCTTCGTCTTCATAAATCTTCAACATATGGACCACTAAATATTACAAAAGAAACACGTTTTGATATAGAATACATGCCAACACAAACTATAAACCTAACAATCTCCCCCTTTGGCAAATTCCATGCCAAAACCCCTAAACATATACTAAAACAATTACAAAGAAAATTTGGTCACAATGAGTACAATGAGTTACACATATAGACACAAATTAAAACAACAAGTCTTGAACTTCATCTTGGTCTTCTCTTGATATCACCTAAAATAAACTTAAAAGCACAAGAATATCCAAGAGACAACACATATGGCAATATACAATCTTAGGCAAGAAAATAAAAACATTTAAGCTCAAATGGATCATTTATGCTCCCCCTTAATACATACTATCCAACAAAGCATTCTTAACCAAGATTCAACAAAAAAAAAAAAAATTACATGCCATAAAGTTCAAACTTGATACCAAATATACTAAAACAAAAAAAATAAAATGAGACTAAGCATGTTAGATATCTCCCACATCTCTCATATTTCTCCCCCTTTTGACATGATATGAAGCCAAAGGGAAAGAGTAAGAAAATATACCTCAAGGAACTCTCTAGCCACTTGTGCCACCAAGGAAAGTATTACGGTTTGATGATCTCGCATAGTGCTTGTTATAGTTGCTTTTCCTTCCAATTCTTTGATCCTCTCATCTTGTACAACAATTTTGGCACTAAGATCTTCAATCTTCCTTTGTGACGCCTCAATCAATCTTCGTGACTCTTTAACTTCAATCTTCAATTGCATAGCCCAACTTGGAAGTGTAGGTGAGCAAGGAATATGGCTAGAATCAAGAGATTCACTAAATAGCCTAAAAGTATCACAAGACTTTCCTTTTTCCTTGTATGACATGCTTGCCACATGTTTCTCACTTAACTTTTCCAAGGGAGGAAGTATCACATCGTCATCAAAAGACTTCACTCCTTTAGCTAAGCACAATTGAGTAATAAATCCCGGAAAAGCTAATTTCTTATCCAATCGACTTGTGCAAGCCGCAATCTCAATTTGTTCCACAAGCAATTCACCAAGATTTATAGATTTGTTAGTCACCAATGAAGAGAATAAGGGGGCCACATCAAGAGATCCATTGCACATTCTGGTTGGGCCAATAACAAGGGCAAGGGCTAAGAGATTCAAGGAAGCACTAAATGGCCTGATTCAAGACACTTGGGCTGATTCCGAATTATTAAAGTCCAAGATGAGCCCACATGAAGACCAAGGCTTAATTAACATCATCAAGGCAATCGATTGGGCTGAATAATAGTGATTTGGGCGTGTGGCAGAAAGCTTGGGCGTGAAGCACAAGCTATGGCATGTGGAGGAGTTTCAATTTGCAATGAATAATGATTTGATTTATTTCCAAATATTAAGGATGATGGCGGTATCGAATCCGAGGATGAATCTGATGATGAGTCCATGCCACCTTTGGAGGATGCAAGTGACTTTGAATATCCGGTCGGTGGAGAGCTTTTGGTTGCAAGAAGAGCTCTTACTGCTCAAGCCAAGGAAGATGATGAGGTTCAACGTGATAACATTTTTCACACTCGCTACCATGTTAATGATAAGGTCTGTAGTATGATTATTGATGGGGGGAGTTGTACTAATGTGGCTAGCACTACTTTGGTGGAAAAATTGAATTTGACAACTTTTAAGCACCCAAAACCTTATAAGCTACAATGGTTGAATGATAGTGGGGAAGTTAGGGTGAATAAACAGGTGTTGGTGTCATTTTCAATTGGAAAATACAAAGATGAAGTTATTTGTGACGTGGTACCAATGAATGCGGGTCATATCCTTTTGGGAAGACCATGGCAATTTGATAGGCATGTGACACATGATGGATATACCAATAGATACTCCTTTGTACTCAATAAAAGGCCAATCACTCTTGTATCTTTAACCCCAAGACAAGTATATTAAGATCAAGTGAGGTTAAAAAAAGAGAGAGATGTTAAAAAGGAGAGTGAGAGTGAGAGTTCAAAAGAAAGAGAGACAAAAGAGAGAGAGTCCGAAACAGCAAAAAAAGAAAAAAAAGTTGAAAAAGAAAAAGAGGTTGATGAGAAAAAAAGAGTGAGAAAACAAGTGAGCTTTTATGCAAGAGGGAGTGAGATAAAAAAGGCTTTGTTTTCAAATCAGCCAATGATTGTACTTTTGTACAAAGAGGCTTGTTTTAGTACTAACGAAATTGACTCTTCTTTGCCTAGTGTTGTTGTTTCACTTTTGCAGGACTTTGATGAAGTGTTTCCCGAAGAGATGCCTATTGGTTTACCACCAATAAGGGGGATTGAGCACCAAATTGATTTTGTACCTGGAGCACCAATTCCAAATAGACCCGCATATAGAAGTAATCCCGAGGAGACAAAGGAACTTCAAAGGCAGGTTGATGAGCTCATGGAAAAGGGGTACGTTCGTGAGAGTATGAGTTCTTGTGCGGTTCCCGTATTGCTTGTGCCTAAGAAGGACAGAACATGGAGGATGTGTGTTGATTGTCGTGCCATCAACAATATCACTGTAAAGTATCGACATCCTATTCCTAGATTAGATGATATGCTTGATGAATTGCATGGTTCTATTGTTTTCACTAAAATTGATCTTAAAAGTGGATATCATCAAATTAGGATGAAAGAAGGTGATGAGTGGAAAACTGCTTTCAAAACAAAATATGGTTTATATGAGTGGTTAGTTATGCCTTTTGGGTTAACTAATGCACCAAGTACTTTCATGAGATTAATGAACCATGTTTTGCGTGCTTTTATTGGAAAATTTGTGGTTGTTTACTTTGATGACATTCTGATTTATAGCAAGAACTTGGATGAGCATGTTGAACATTTAAAACTTGTTTTAGGTGTTTTAAGAACAGAAAAGTTGTTTGCTAATTTAAAAAAGTGTACCTTTTGCACGGATAAGCTTGTATTTCTGGGTTTTGTTGTTAGTGCTAAGGGAATTGGGGTTGATGAAGAAAAGGTTAAGGCAATTAAGGAGTGGCCAATACCTACAAATGTGGGACAAGTAAGAAGTTTTCATGGGTTGGCTAGTTTCTATAGGAGGTTTGTGAAAGACTTTAGTAGTCTAGCTGCACCTTTAACTGAAGTTATCAAAAAGAATGTAGGTTTTAAGTGGGGTAATGAACAAGAAAAGGCATTTAACTTGATTAAGGAAAAATTAACTAATGCACCTTTGCTTGCTTTGCCTGACTTTGCTAAAGCTTTTGAGATTGAGTGTGATGCTTCAGGAATAGGTATTGGAGCTGTTCTAATGCAAGAAAGACGTCCCATTGCATTTTTTAATGAGAAAATAAGTGGAGCAGCCTTGAATTATCCTACCTATGACAAGGAGATGTATGCTTTGGTTAGGGCATTGGAAACTTGGCAACACTACCTTTGGCCGAAAGAATTTGTGATTCACACGGATCATGAGTCCTTGAAGCATTTAAAGGGACAGCACAAGCTAAATAAGCGGCATGCCAAGTGGGTGGAGTTCATAGAAACATTTCCATATGTGATCAAGTACAAAAAAGGTAAGGAAAATGTGGTTGCTGATGCGTTGTCTAGAAGGTACGTTTTACTTTCTACTTTGAATGCTAGATTGCTTGGTTTTGACTACATTAAAGACTTGTATGTGGAAGATTCTGATTTTGGTAATGTATTCAATGCATGTGAAAAGGTAGCATTTGGCAAGTTTTATAGGCATGATGGATTTTTGTTTAGAGAAACTAAATTATGTGTGTCTAAGAGTTCTTTGCGTGAATTGCTTGTTAGAGAAGCTCATGGTGGAGGTTTGATGGGGCATTTTGGTATAGCCAAGACATTAGATGTTTTGCATGAACACTTCTTTTGGCCTCATATGAAACGTGACGTAGAAAGAATCTGTGGAAAATGCATTACATGTAGACAAGCTAAGTCTAGGATTCAGCCCCATGGATTGTATACTCCTTTGCCTATACCTAGTGGACCTTGGATTGATATTTCTATGGATTTTGTGTTGGGTTTGCCTAGGTCAAAAAGGGGTAGGGATTCTATATATGTGGTTGTTGATAGGTTTTCTAAAATGGCACATTTCATTCCTTGTCATAAAACTGATGATGCATCACATATTGCTGATTTGTTTTTCAAAGAAATTGTTCGATTGCATGGCATGCCTAAGACCATTGTTTCAGATAGAGATGCTAAGTTCTTAAGCTACTTTTGGAAGACTTTGTGGGGTAAGTTAGGAACTAAACTTTTGTTTTCTACTACTTGCCATCCACAAACTGATGGTCAAACTGAAGTAGTTAATAGGACTTTATCTGCCTTGTTGCGTGCTATAATACAAAAGAACTTGAAAACATGGGAGGATTGTTTGCCACATGTAGAGTTTGCTTATAATAGGAGTGTGCATTCTGTAACTCATTATTCGCCTTTTGAAATTGTATATGGTTTTAACCCGTTGACTCCTTTGGATTTAACTCCTTTACCTGTGAATGAGCATGTTAACTTGGATGGGAAAAAAAAGGCAGATTTCGTTAAGCAACTCCATGAAAAGACTTGACAAAACATAGAGAGGAGAACTGAGCAATATGCCACGCAAGCAAATAAAGGGCGCAAGAAAGTTGTGTTTGAACTCGGAGATTGGGTGTGGTTGCATATGAGGAAGGAACGGTTTCCAGTCCAGCGGCGTTCTAAACTACTTCCAAGGGGAGATGGCCCATTTCAAGTGATTGAAAGGATCAATGACAACGCCTACAAGTTAGATCTTCCAGGTGAGTATAATGTTAGTGCCAGCTTCAATGTTTCTGATTTGTCTCCTTTTGATGTAGGTGACGATTTGAGGACAAATCCCTTTCAAGAGGGAGGGAATGATGAGAATAAGGGGGCCACATCAAGAGATCCATTGCACATTCCGGTTGGGCCAATAACAAGGGCAAGGGCTAAGAGATTCAAGGAAGCACTAAATGGCCTGATTCAAGACACTTGGGCTGATTCCGAATTATTAAAGTCCAAGATGAGCCCACATGAAGACCAAGGCTTAATTAACATCATCAAGGCAATCGATTGGGCTGAATAATAGTGATTTGGGCGTGTGGCAGAAAGCTTGGGCGTGAAGCACAAGCTATGGCATGTGGAGGAGTTTCAATTTGCAATGAATAATGATTTGATTTATTTCCAAATTTAGCCTTCCAAATAGGGAGCAAGTCAATTAGTTGCTTGTTTTAGTTTATTTCCTTTCCCGTTTGTAAGGCATTAATTGCCAAATATTTATTTCCCTTTTTGGTTTTAGGGTTTCAGTATTTAAGGGTCATTTTGATGTATTTTTTGGTAGACTTGAATTGGAATGAAAATTGAGAGAGTTTTCTCTATTGTTCTTTGAAAACTGATTGGAACTTATCAGAATTCTCTGTGGTGTTCCTCCTTGACTTATCAATCGAGTATTCCATCCTTGATTGTGGCGTCTTCCTTCATACCAAGGTTCACATCTCATTATAGGTGTTGGGTCGCGGTTTCCATCCGAACCAAAGGTTAGAACGATCCTAGGCATCAATCTTGATACAATCGACGAGGTTCGTATCAACCAAGGCATACACAATCTTGATTTTATCTCTATTAAGCTCGGAAGCATTAGTAGAAACAACAAGATTGGAGCAAACAAATAAATGCCAAAAATCACTCACTTTAGTTAGCTCCTCTTGTCTAATAATAGCACGTTTCCCCCACATAAAATTAACATCATCACAAAGAGTTTTACCCATTAAATCAAGGTTTTCCAAGACATCAACATCAAGGAAATCCGACTCAATATCATAGGGCAAGTCTAGAAATTCATTCAACTTCCTAGCACAAACTCTAAAAACAACTTTCCTTATGTCCAGAATGGCACTAGTCACGGTAGAACTTTCTTTGTAAACATGATAAAATTCTCTAACCATGGTCTCATTAGAAACTCCTAACATGTCAATCCAAGAACCTCAATTTCTATCCATAAGCACCTTATAAACATAAGAACCATCACAAGAGTTCAAATCTATACCTCTTTCTTGAATGATCTTCTTGCAACCAAATATTCCCAAATCCTTCACATTCTTGGCTTTGGAAACCTTGGAAGGAAGTGAAGGTTTAGACTTGTCAACGGGAATAGAAGAAACGTTACCACCAACCTTCTTCGCCTTACCCATGATCTTGTAACACAAAAATACTAAAAACAAAAAGTGAGAGGAAACATAGAAACAAATTAGTAACCAATAAACATATACAAAGGCAAAACATTATATTCAACAAATCATCATGCATATAAAAATTTATCATAGCATTACCATGATTTATCAAAAATAAGAATAATGCCAACAAACAACAACCTTGAAGAACATGTGAACATGTCATAAAAGAGAACAAAAATTTAGCATATTATGCTTCCCCTTGACAAGTGCCTTATCTAAAATCAAGATAGACAAATGTTCACAAAAATCACCACATAATCACATCACAAGCAATTTTATTAGATTTGCAAATAAGCTTCACATATTTAAGAGAGTTACATCAAGATTTTCAATCACTCTCATATGTCTTCAAAAATTGCTAAAGTATCAAAATACTAAATAAGCAAAAGTGAGTGTGTGAAGATTTTGCTTCAAATATATGAAAAGAAGTAGTTTGATAATCAAGCATGCAAACAATTTCAACATCTATTCATCTTAGGCCTTTCCATAAAAAGGTCAAACCGGTAATCATCCTAAATTTTGCTTATAAAGAGAATAGATTTCAACATGTGAGCGTGTGTGTGCATGTGGCTCGTCAACCAATTTCTATTTGTCAACCCGAGCTCATTTGATTATTCAACTATACTCCATAAGCCTTTTTTTTTTATTTAGGCTTGAATCAAAGATTTTTTTTTTTTTTTTATGATTCAATTCAACACTTTTTTGATTTTTCTAACAAAAAACATATACTCCTCATGGCGGCTTTCACTCATCACAATGGCGTAACCCTTTCCTACATTGGGCGGCTGTACAACCAAGGTGTGTAGCCCTTTCCATGAGGGTGCTCGTTGAGTTTTATGTTGCCGAAGCAAATGGATACCAACCATTGGTCATTTTTATATGTACTAGTCCTTAGGACTTCAAGGTGTATCCAAAGCTAACATCAATCAAGCTCAACATACTTAACAAGACATACAAGAGAAGCAAAGTGCATTTTTGAAACCAAAATTTAAGGATTAAAAGCACATGATCAAGAAGCAAGTAAAGAGACTTACTTAAGATCTCTACTTTTCAAGAGAGTAGCTATCAAAGAATATGAAGCTCACATTATTCAAAAATTAGCCACTCAACAATCATACAAAAAAAAAAAAAAAAAAAAAAAAAACAACACACATCATGAATAAGATCAATATGAACACTTATCACCAAAAGATCTTAAACTAGCAAATGTCAAAGAGGACCATATAAACACTATACTAGTTCTCAATTATGACATGCTTCATGAATGTGATACAAACAATGAGTTGATAGATGAAAAATCAAGTAAACAAGCAATATGATATAGAGATACCTTCGCAAGCTATTTTCATCAAATACAATGTCTTCACCCTTTCTATGAGTCCTCTTGGCTTGTAAGTCCTCATGACTACAAGTTATAGGTGTGTCGATTCCAAGAGACTAAAGACAATGTAGTCCAACTCAAAAAAAAAAAAAAATGACTTTCTCTAAAAGCCTTAACATTAATGTCACCATATAGATTCCAAAAAAAAACTTCTCAAAAGTTAATCAACAAATTTTACAATCATAACAAACAATGTGAGATAGCTAAGTTCATGTCAAGTTGTAGAGATACAAAGCAAACAAGCTAAGCTTCCTAACAACAAAACACTAGTCTTAAAGTTAACTCACATGTGCAACTTACACTAATGGTAAGAGCACTCACCCTTGAGAAATTTTGTCTTGGGTGGACATACACGAAAATCATCAAGATTCTCTTTGACCACAATGTTGAACCTAGAGTAAAGTTCTTCCACAACTTGATTCACAATAATATTATTAATACTCTTTTTCTCAACATTGTTAGCAACACATGCATTGTCAAATTTTGAAGGATATGCATTCTTCACCTTCCGGACATTCTTAACATGCTTTGAGAGGTTATCATGCTTTCCATATTCAAAAGCTTTAGCATGCATAGAATGAGGTCCAATCTCTCTATTCCTAGATGCATTTCCTATGTTGCAATATTCAATAAATTTGTAGCACTTGGGCTTGATATGGCCTATGGTATTGCAAAAATGACATATGGGAACAAAAGGAGAGATTTTACCTTCCGGAGTTGGAGAAGCACAAATGGAAGTTTCAAGGGGTACCTTATTCTTCAACTTGTTCTTCTTCTTGGAACGTCTCTTCTTAGGAGCTTTTTCTTCAACAATGACTTCGCTTGTAGGAAGTGATGCTTCTATGGGCTTCTCCTCAACTACCGCGTCATTTGAGCTTCCTAAGGACAAATTAGAGATGATCCTATCCTTTTCAAGCACAATACCCTCAACTTCACAAAGCTTCTTGGTAAGAGCATTATTTTCACCCAAGAGCCTACGAGTTGTAGCAACAAACTCATCCACTTGTATCTTGATCAAGTCATCCTTCTCATCAACCTCTCTTAAGGCTATCTTCAACTTCTCCTCAAGAAACTTCACCTTAGCCAAAAGATCAATGTAGGTTGGATTATCATTTAAACACTCTTGATGACTTGGATCAATCTCCTTATCCAATGAATCTTGATTCACATCCTCTAGAGTAGAGTGAGAAGCCATGAATGCAACAAAGTTGCTCACTAGCTCTTCTTCACTAGAAGACTCATCACTTGAGCTCTGCTCATCACTAGAGTCATCATCTTCACTCCATGTAGCCGCCATAGCTTTTCCCTTCTTGTCCTTCTTGGAATCACCACTAGGACACTCCGAAGCATAATGTCCAAACTTCTTACACTTGAAGCATTGAACATTTCTATTGCTTTTAGCATGGCCACTCCTCTCATGAGGTGGAGTAAAGGACTTCTTGACTTCCTTGTCCCTTGAGTACTTGCCACTTGGCTTGGCACCTTTCCTCATGAACTTCCTAACCAATAAAGCCATCTCCTCATCATCATCGCTACTACTAGCTTCCTTGACAACCTTGAGAGCTAAACCCATGTTCTTAGCCTTCAGTTTCATGCACTCCTCAAAAGTTTGAAGAGATCCTAGCAACTCATCTAAGCTCATGACGTCAACGTCTTTGCTCTCTTCAATGGCGGTAACTTTGGCTTTGAACCTCTCACCAGAGATAGGAGTACCAAGTGCTTGGCATTGGTTGGCGATGTCTAGTAGCTTATCTTGGAAGTCAACAAACTTGTCTTCCTCACCCATTTGCAAAACCTCAAATTAGGAAGTGAGCAATTGAAGACGAGACATCTTCACTGCTTTAGTCCCCTCATTGGTGACTTGGAAGCTTCCCATGCCTCCTTTGTGGTTTCTAGGTTTTGAATGTAGGAAAATTGCTTACTATCAACACCTCCAAAAATAGCATTCACCACCCGATGATGCCATTTTGCTAACTCAAACTCATTAGTAGACCACTCACTCCTAGGCTTGGAAACGGTCACTCCATTCTCAATCTTGTTGGGAGCAAGGTAACCTTCTTCAACGGTCATCCAAGCTCTCTCATCAATAGATCGAATGTAAGCCTTCATCCTCAATTCCCAAAACCCATAGTTGTGACCCTTGAGAAGAGGAGGCCTAGAATTCAAAGCCCCTTCGGTCATCACATCATCTTGGAAAACATACTAGCAAAAACCTAAGCAATCCACACATAAGTATAAACCAGATCTCGTTGAGTGCCGTCCGACGACCCACTCTGATACCAATTGAAAGTATGCAAACATAGTTAAATTGCTTAAGGCATACCTAGAAGGGGGGTGAATAGGTTTTTACACCTGTTTTCAATCCCTTGAACAAACTTTCGTTTGTCCCTCAAGGTAGCCTTACACACAACAAAATAAACCAAGAAAGACATACAAAGACAATATGAGAATATAATCATGTGAACAAGGTCTAAGTATATCACCTAGTTGTGTGAGGTATAAGAACAAATAAACACAACAACAAAGAAAGCTTGTATTTCAATAGATGTTCAATGAGTTACAAGAGTGATCAAATATCACTATACAAAAATTACAATATACAAAATAATCATATATACAAAATGATCAAAAGAATGAATCCACAAATCACACTTTATAAATACTTGCTTCACTATACATCACAAGTGAGTAATATGAAACAAGATAATAACATACACAAATAAAATATAAAAGATAGAGATAGAAAGAATTAACACAAGAGATTTTTTAACGTGGTAAAACCTCCAAGGAGGAAACATCCACCGGTTGAAATACAACCATTAGGGTACTATATATATTTGATGATAAAAATAGAGAATCCACAAAGTGACCAATCTTTAGCTCACCCAACCTAGTGGAGTCTAAGTCTATGATGAGAATCAAGAAGCTTCACCAACGGATCCATTTCATGTTCCAGTTGGGCCAATTACAAGGGGCAAGAGGATCAAAGAAGCATTTAATGGGGGCTGATTCTGAGTTGCTGAAGTCCAAGTTCAGTCCACATGAAGACCAAATCTGGGCTGAACTTCGTAGGCCTCTACAGAGTGCATCTGAAGTCGGATTGTCTATTATAATATGTTTTCGAAAAGCCCAAGACGAGCCCTATAGATGTTATGAAGACTCCGTCATCTGTAACAGATCACAACAGGCCCAAATTCGGTCATCTATCTTGTTGCGCGAAGACTTGAGCTGTACGAGAGCTGGACGCCGGGCTGAACTTCGTGGGCCTCTACAGAGTGCATCTGAAGTCGGATTGTCTATTATAATATGTTTTTAAAAAGCCCAAGATGAGCCCTGTAGATGTTATGAAGACTCCGTCATCCGTAACAGATCACAACAGGCCCAAATTCGGTCATCTATCTTGTTGCGCGAAGACTTGAGCTGTACGAGAGCTGGACGCCGGGCTGAACTTTGTGGGCCTCTACAGAGAGCATCTGAAGTCGGATTGTCTATTATAATATGTTTTCAGAAAGCCCAAGATGAGCTCTACAGATGTTATGAAGACTTCGTCCTCCGTAATAGATCACAACAGGCCCAAATCCGGCCATCTAGTTTGTTGCGCGAAGACTTGAGCTGAGGAGTCCGAATTTCAGCATATTTCCTAATAAAGAGCTGATTATGGTGTGAGATACAAGCTAGGGTTGGAGGATTCCGAATTTTAGCATATTTCATATTTTTAATTATTTCCCAAATAAATAGTTGATTTGTTTCCCAAACAAAGTCAACTAGTTGCTAGTTTTTATTCTTTTACTTTCCTAATTGTAAGGCAATTAATTGCTGAGTAGTTTATTTCCTTTTCTTTTGTCGTCTAGGGTTTAGATATTTTCTTAGTATTTAAAGGACGCATTGATGTATTATTTTGAAAAGATTAGACTTTGAATAAAATATTATTTGAGAGAACTTTTTCTCTTGGTTCTTCATTGAACTATGAACTTATCAAGGTTCTACCTTGTGGCGTTCAAACCTTGACTTATCACTCACCTTCTTTCTTGTTCTTGAGTGTGGCGTCTACAACCTTCTTGATACCGTTGGTTCTTATCTCCATATAGATAATGGGTCACGGTCCTTTATTTTCTTTGTTTTTATAAACTTGAATTAGAAAACGATCCGTCGTTACCATATATTGGTTCCGGGTCTCACTACTCTTGGTGAGGTTCATATCAGTCTACCCAACCCTATTGGAAAGTATGAGATCCCTCAATGATGCGAAACCACCATATATTGGACAACACACAAAACCAACATCGATGGAAGATTAGAAATTCCTCAAGAGTGCATACACCTCCCGTGTACCCCGCTCTTTTGGAGTCTATGTCTAACCATACGCCTAGGCCTTCTAATATAATAGCCAACTCCCTATCCAAGGCACTCATGCCTCTAGGGAGCCTCCCATGCATGACTATCCGAGTTCTCCCGACTCTAGCCATGACTTCTTGCTTACCTATCCGAGTCATCCCGACTCTAGGAAAGTCTTCTTGCTTGGCTATCCGAGTCATCCCGACTCTAACCAAGACTTCATGCCTTTTACAAGGACTTCCTAGTGTGATCATGTGAATGCAAATGATGCAAACAACCAATTCAACATAGAACATGTGATCAATACTTTCCATGGTACAAATAGACCTAAACATGTGATATCACAAGTAATAAAAGTCTAGATGCAAAATACAAGAATAAAACCTAAAGCATGTGTAAACACCAAACACATAAGTTCAAAGTCTCATTCACACATACAACTCTGTTAGGATTATGCTCAATAGCAAGAGTGTAATATTGTAATTAACAATCTTTTTCATATTAATAAATTGATTTATGGTTTAACAAATCGTATAGCATTTATAGTTTAATATTATAATTGTCAAAATAAATAATCATAAGGTCTAAAGACTATGAGAAAAGAAGAATTGTTCGTACATCTGGATATGTATGTGGTAGACACAATTCTTTAGTTAGTCTTGAATAATGTTCACAACTTAAGTTAAAGGTTGGGCACCTTTATCTTGTTAAAGTTGTAGAATTCTTTTACTAGCATTTGAGTGGGATCAAATGAGATATGATGAGTCTAAAATCATTGGAGTGTCTTCGAGCAAAAGGATCTAGTGCACTGGGTGCATTGAACTGGGTCACAATGAAAAGCTTTATCTAGAACCGTCAATAGATAATAGTCTTTTCATTATCAGGACAATCGGAGAGTCTATCTTAATCCTGAGATAAATGATGGACTTATGGTTGCAAGTGATATCATTTGAGTTATCAATGAGTACGATTATATCGCATAGTCTATCCTCGATAGTTTGGTGATATTCATTTGTTAATCGATAGAGGACTTCATTTATAGATATGGACATCGTGGCTCCATTTATTAAATGAGAGTATAATATCATCATATGGATGTTTTGAGGTAATTGGATATTAAATCTCAACGTTGAGTTTTCGATAGTGTCTATTGAAAACATGGCTTCTGGACAAGTCAAAATATCCAAGTTCAAAACGTGGTCATATGAGTAAATATGGTAACTTGGAGAGTTATAGGCGGTCTATGAACTCTTGGCGATTACTGATATTAATCACGAGGATACACTTTCTCCAATATGATTGTCTAGGGTATGAATGAGGAGCATCTTCCTTTTCTATCTTTATTTAAGAGTTCAATTTTAGCTCTTTAGTGGAATGAGTTAAAATTAATGGATCGGACCTAAGTGAATCATTTGTTGATTGTGATTAGGTTATGTCTATTGAAGCTTAAATTTAGATGGCCCGCCAAGATCCCCAATCCACTCGGACTTGCATGGATCACTTGATATATTCTACCGGACCAATTTAAGGGTCCATCTAGAATTGCATTTAATATATTAAGAATATAATTTGCACATTATTTATGTAATGGGCTGCTCAATTATATTAATATATTAATGAATGACATGTGGGCTTGTTTCTTTTAGTAAGAATGGGTCTGGTTCACATGTGGGCTTTTTATTTAAAGTCCAATGGATTAAATGAAATAAAGAAAATAATATATAACCCATTTGTTTAAGTGGGGCGGCAAGAAGGTTTTATAACCTAACATATTATTTTGTTTCATTGTTTTAATTAAATAAGAATTAATTAATTTATTAATTAATTGTTTAATTAAGAAACAAATCTTTTCTGAATAGGAAATATATTTCCTAGAGTAATACTATTGTAGTAGTTTACTAAAAGTAAAAGACTTGTTTGAAAAGAAAATAAATAATTAATTTTATTTATTTAAATCAAATAAGAAGTCTTTTTTATTTAGTCAAATAAAGGAATAAAAGATTTATGAATTAAATTAGGGTTTGAAGTCTTAAACTAAATAGGGATTAGGGTGCAATACAAACTCCTTTGGGCTTGAGAATTGCGGCAACCCTAGTCCCTTTTAGGTTAGGATTTTCGGCCACCCTAAAGAGAAAGAAGAGAAGAAAATTTGGCAACCTATATATACACTCTTATAGATTTCGGCCAACCTAATGCTTGGTGCTTGAGATTCTATTTTCTTCTTCTTCTCAATTCATAGAGAGATTATTTTATTCTACTAAAACATAAAAGAGAGTTAGATTATTCTTTGATGGTATACTATTTGCTTATTCATCAATAAGCTTGTGTGTACGACATCGATCTAGGTTCACGCGAGTTTCGATCATTAGATTGAGAACTCAAAAGTGACCGGAATAATCTTAGTATTCTTTTGATTGTTTTTTGTGACTAACAAAGAAAAGAAAAGTTTGTTTGTCCATTCACAGGTTTGCAATTCAAAGAAAAGGGAGACCACGCTCCTAGGTGATCCACGTTCGTGCTAGGATTGAAGATCTTGCGGATTACCATCGACGTAAGTCAATCAGATCACGCGACAAAAGGTATTATTCTTTTGTTAGATAATATATATGTTTAATTGATTAAAGGGTTTAAGGTTCATAAAAGGGAAAAATTTTTAAAAGTCACTAACTCGATTTTAGTCTCGCTTCCGCTGCGTGCACTCTATTTTTCCCTACAATTGGTATCAGAGCCTTGGTTGAACCCTTTTAATTAATTAACGTATATATACGTGGATCTATTTCTTTTTATTGTGATTATGCATGTTTATAAAGAGATGGCACTCTAGGTATTCGCATATATAATTACATGTGATGTATGGATTTATATATGTTTTATGTGGATTGTTATTGCTCGATTTTGGTCCTAGATTTTCAATGTATTTTTGTTATGGAATTGTAACAAGAAGGGTGGTCTATCATCGCCATAATTCCTTCTTGGTAGTTGCTAGGTTTTATTTTTTTTAATATAGGTGCAGTATTTTTTTAATACTACTGCAGTTTTTTTATTTTAATTTTTTAGTGTGCAGTTTTTATTTTGTAAATATACTGCAGTGAATTAAAAAAAAAAAAAAATTAATACTGCAGTATTTATTATTTTATACTGCCGTAATATATTTAGGTGTTGAAGATTCGAAGACACGAAGAAAAACGAAGCAACCGGAACCGAGAACGAGCACCGTGCGCACCCTAGGATTGGATTGGGCTGCGCATGGCAAGCCCAAGCTTGGTGGGCTGCGCACGGCAGCCCTGGGAGTCTTCATGGGCTGCGCACAGCAGCCCCTTTGTGGGGTTGTGGGTTGTGCACGCCCATGGGGTTGGGCCGAAGGATGAGCGTATGGTTGATGGGCCACTTGAAGATCTTGTATTCCTAAACAATTGTAATTTACTTGTTTTTCTAGGATGGGCCAAAATTGTTGCTATTTAATTTATGCTTAAATATTACAATATTTGTTATTGTATGATAACATGACATATAGAATAGGAGTGCCACTCATATATCTCTTTTGGTATGAACATGCATTGAATGATTTAGGTATCTAAATTGGCATCTAGATAACTTGGTAAATCATTCTATGGGATTTAATCACACGCCTTAAATAATTGAGTGGGAGAAGGTGTTTTTGTAACACCTATGGCCTCCAAGGTTAGTTGAGCTTAATTATTTATTGGTAATCCCCCCAAGGGGCATCCATGAATGGAATTTAGCAACATACTTCCTTACAAGGATAGACTAGACAATGGACTCAAACGAGATCTACTCCCCAAGGAGGGATTTTCGTGAGAGAAAATTGAGGGTCGATATCTTGGTAACACACTCAATGTAATTTTATTGATATCCTCCCAAGAGTTCTTGTCAGTAAAATTGCAAGGCTAAAATTGAAAACGCTGGTTGTTATGTTAACAATTAGGTGGGACCTAGTCTAACTAGTAAATGGTGCGAACTCCCAAAGGAGGCGTAACATTTATGGGTGTTGGATCACCGTTGAATTTTATGATTGAGTTATTTATTTAATTCAAGATAAATATTCGAAAGTGCTTTATCATGATTATTTACTTATATATGTTTTGTTTTATTCAGAAATCATGACCCCATCACTTATAAACATCTTGAAAGACAACACTTTAACTGGAGATAATTATGTCACATGGAAAAGGAAAATTGGGTTGTTGCTGCAAAGTGAAAAACATAAGTTTGTTCTAACTACTCCTAAACCACCTGCTCCTAATAATGAATCTAGCATAATGTATAGAGATGAGTATGAGCAGTGGAAGACTTCAGATGATATGGCAAAATGTTACATTATGGCCACTATCTCCGACGTGTTGCAACAGCAGCATGAAGGAATGGAGTCCGCTGCTGATATAATGATGTCTCTAGAGGAGATGTTTGCTATGAAGTCCAGGACGACTAAGAGAGAGGCAGTGACTGCTTTTATGAATCTTAGGATGAAACCTGGACAGGCTGTGAAGGATCATATGATGAAAGTCATAGCACATCTCAACATTGCTGAACTGCATGGCGCTGAGATAGATGGTGAGACAAAGATTGATATGGTTGTCAATTCATTGTCAGATTCCTTTGATCAGTTCAAATTGGACTACACTTTGAACAAAAAGGAATACACCTTACAAGGCCTGATGCAAGATGTTCAAAGTGCTGAAAAGATCCTTGTGAAAGGCAAAGGTCAAGAGATTCATATGGTTGGTAAAGTTGCTACTGTTAAGGCCCGTCAAAAGGTCAAGAAACAACAAAAGAAAAAGCAACTTGGGCCTACCAAAAAGGAGACCAAGAAAGTAACCAAGATCAAAGGGAAATGCTTCCTTTGTGGTGAAAAGGGACATTGGAAGAGAAATTGCCCAAAGTCCCAGAACAAGAAGGAAGAAGGTAATTTGAATTATCTTGAAACATGTTTTTTGGCTGATTCTATAAATTCTTGGATCATAGACTCAGGAGCCACTAATCATGTTTGTTATTCCTTACAGGGGTTCCAAGAAAGGAGAAAGCTGAGTAAGAATGAAATCAATTTGCGCTTGGGCAACGAAACGTTAGTGTCTGCAAGTGCAGTGGGAGATATTAGAGTTTATTTGGATTCTAGAAGGCATTTAGATTTGATAGACGTTTATTATGTACCTCAATTCAAGAGGAATTTAATTTCAGTTTCTTGTTTAAATAAATTTGGATATTCGGTTACTTTTAATAACGTTTTTATTATTAGTAAGAATGACAAAATTATTTACCAAGGTACATTGGTAAACGGTCTATACTTTTTGCATAGAAATATCTCTCACTCGTTAGACACAGAAATAACGGAACCTAATCATAAAAGAGTAAAATTATCAACAGATGAAACCTACCTTTGGCATTTACGCTTAGGTCATATTAACCTTAATAGGATTAAAAGATTGGTATGTGACGGACCTTTGAGTGACTTAAAGGTTGATGATCTACCAACTTGTGAATCTTGTTTGGAAGGTAAAATGACCAAAAGGACGTTCTCTGCCAAAGGTGCAAGAGCCACTGAATGTTTAGGATTGATACACACTGATGTATGTGGACCTATGAGCATTCAAGCTAGAGGTGGATATGAGTACTTCATCACCTTCACAGATGATTACTCGAGATTTGGTTATGTGTATCTCATGCGACATAAGTCGGATGCTTTTGACATGTTCAAAGCATTCAAAGCTGAAGTGGAAAATCAGCTTGAGAAACACATAAAAATCTTGAGATCTGATCGTGGTGGAGAATATCTATCTGGTGAGTTTCAGCAATATCTTATTGATAATGGGATAGTTTCTCAGTTTTCTGCACCAGGTACACCTCAACAGAATGGGGTAACAGAAAGGAGAAATAGAACTCTTTTGGATATGGTTAGGTCTATGTTGAGTTATTCAACACTTCCTATTTCTTTTTGGGGATATGCTTTACAAACTGCTATATACATTCTAAACGAAGTACCATCTAAGTCTGTTCCTAAAACACCGCATGAGTTGTGGACTGGGCGCAAGCCTAGTTTACAACACTTAAGGATATTTGGTTGTCCTGCGCATGTGTTAAAAGGAAAGACAGAAAAGATGGAGTCCCGTTTGGAAACATGTATATTTGTAGGGTATCCAAAAGAAACTAAAGGATATTATTTCTATAGTCCTTCAGATCTTAAAGTATTTGTTTCGACAAATGCTAAATTTCTGGAAAAGGACTATATGAATGATTTTGTGCCTAAAAGTAGAATTGTCCTGAATGAGATGTCAGGAGATACAATTCCACGAGAGGTTACACAACCTAACCCAATTGTAAGTTCCGATCCAACACAAGATCAACAACCTACCATTCCTCGTCGTAGTGGGAGGGTTAGAACACAATCCGAGAGATACATCGGTCTGGGAGAATCAGTGGAGAATCTCCCGGACGACGATGATCCCTATACGTACAAGGAAGCTATGGAGGATGTTGATAGTCGCCATTGGCAAAAGACAATGCAATCCGAGATTGAATCTATGTTCGATAACAAAGTCTGGTCCCTTGTAGACTTGCCTAAAGGGATAAAACCCATTGGGTGCAAGTGGGTATACAAGAGGAAAAGAGGTATGGATGGAAATGTGGAAACCTTTAAAGCTAGATTGGTAGCTAAAGGGTATACACAGAAAGAAGGTATCGATTACGAGGAAACCTTCTCTCCTGTGGCCATGCTTAAATCCATTAGGATACTCTTATCCATTGCAGCATCTTTAGATCTAGAGATTTGGCAAATGGACGTCAAGACAGCTTTCCTAAATGGAAGTCTTGACGAAAGCATCTACATGATGCAACTAGAGGGATTCATTGAAAAGGGCCAAATGGATAAAGTATGCAAGTTGCAGAAATCCATATATGGATTAAAGCAAGCATCCAGATCCTGGAACATAAGGTTTGATCAAGCTGTCAAAGGTTTTGGATTTATTCAGAATCCTGACGAATCTTGTGTATACAAAAGGATTAAAGGCAACAAGTTGGTTTTCCTGATTCTTTATGTTGATGATATACTACTCATTGGAAACGATGTAGGTGTATTGACATCAGTAAAAGAATGGTTAGCAAAACAATTTGATATGAAGGACTTAGGAGAAGCAAGTTTTATTCTAGGTATCCAAGTAATAAAGGATAGAAAGAATAGAACGATTGCATTATCCCAAGCTTCATACATAGACAAGATCTTGTCTAGGTTTTCCATGCAGGATTCTAAGAAAGGTATGTTACCTTTCAGACATGGAATCAAGCTTTCTAAGGAACAAGTTCCTAAGAATGAGCATGAAGAGCAATTCATGAGTAGAGTTCCATATGCCTCGGCAATTGGAAGTCTCATGTATGCAATGCTCTGTACTAGACCAGATATTTGTTTTGCTGTTGGCATAGTTAGCAGGTTTCAATCGAAACCTGGTCCTGATCACTGGACGGCAGTCAAGCATATTTTTAAGTATGTCAAGAGAACGAGAGATAATATGCTTGTATACTCTGGAGGGGATTTGGTTCCCGTTAGGTATACAGATTCTGATTTCCAATCAGATTCTGACTCCAGAAAATCCACATCAGGGGCTGTGTTTACTATTGGAGGAGGAGCAGTTATATGGAGGAGTATCAAGCAATCTTGTATTATTGATTCCACCATGGAAGCTGAGTATGTTGCTGCATGCGAGGCTGCCAAAGAGGCTGTTTGGCTCCGCCAATTCTTGATTGACTTGGAAGTGGTTCCTAGTACGAATAAGCAGATCACTATCTACTGTGACAACAGTGGAGCAGTGGCTAATTCGAAAGAACCAAAAAGTCACAAGAGAGGTAAACACATTGAAAGAAAGTATCATCTCTTAAGGGAGATTGTTCAAAGAGGTGACGTGACGATTACCAAAATCGCGTCAGCAGAAAATCTAGCGGATCCCTTCACAAAGGCTCTACCTCAGAAGAGTTTCGATGGGCATCTAGAGAACATGGGCATGAGAGATATGACACATTTGCTATAGCGCAAGTGGGAGATTGTTAGGATTATGATCAATAGCAAGAGTGTAATATTGTAATTAACAATCTTTTTCATATTAATAAAGTGATTTCTGGTTTAACAAATCGTATAGCATTTATAGTTTAATATTATAATTGTCAAAGTAAATAATCATAAGGTCTAAAGACTATGAGAAAAGAAGAATTGTTCGTACATCTGGATATGTATGTGGTAGACACAATTCTTTATTTAGTCTTGAATAATGTTCACAACTTAAGTTAAAGGTTGGGCACCTTTATCTTGTTAAAGTTGTAGAATTCTTTTGCTAGCATTTGAGTGGGATCAAATGAGATATGATGAGTCTAAAATCATCGGAGTGTCTTCGAGCAAAAGGATCTAGTGCACTGGGTGCATTGAACTGGGTTACAATGAAAAGCTTTATCTAGAACCGTCAATAGATAATAGTCTTTTCATTATCAGGACAATCGGAGAGTCTATCTTAATCCTGAGATAAATGATGGACTTATGGTTGCAAGTGATATTATTTGAGTTATCAATGAGTACGATTATATCGCATAGTCTATCCTCGATAGTTTGGTGATATTCATTTGTTAATCGATAGAGGACTTCATTTATAGATATGGACATCGTGGCTCCATTTATTAAATGAGAGTATAATATCATCATATGGATGTTTTGAGGTAATTGGATATTAAATCTCAACGTTGAGTTTTCAATAGTGTCTATTGAAAACATGGCTTCTGTACAAGTCAAAATATCCAAGTTCAAAACGTGGTCATATGAGTAAATATGGTAACTTGGAGAGTTATAGGCGGTCTATGAACTCTTGGCGATTACTGATATTAATCACGAGGATACACTTTCTCCAATATGATTGTCTAGGGTATGAATGATGAGCATCTTCCTTTTCTATCTTTATTTAAGAGTTCAATTTTAGCTCTTTAGTGGAATGAGTTAAAATTAATGGATCGGATATAAGTAAATCATTTGTTGATTGTGATTAGGTTATGTCTATTGAAGCTTAAATTTAGATGGCCCGCCAAGATCCCCAATCCACATGGACTTGCATGGATCACTTGATATATTCTACCGGACCAATTTAAGGGTCCATCTAAAATTGCATTTAATATATTAAGAATATAATTTGCACATTATTTATGTAATGGGCTGCTCAATTATATTAATATATTAATGAATGACATGTGGGCTTGTTTCTTTTAGTAAGAATGGGTCTGGTTCACATGTGGGCTTTTTATTTAAAGTCCAATGGATTAAATGAAATAAAGAAAATAATATATAGCCCATTTGTTTAAGTGGGGCGGCAAGAAGGTTTTATAACCTAGTATATTATTTTGTTTCATTGTTTTAATTAAATAAGAATTAATTAATTTATTAATTAATTGTTTAATTAAGAAACAAATCTTTTCTGAATAGGAAATATATTTCCTAGAGTAATACTATTGTAGTAGTTTACTAAAAGTAAAAGACTTGTTTGAAAAGAAAATAAATAATTAATTTTATTTATTTAAATCAAATAAGAAGTCTTTTTATTTAGTCAAATAAAGGAATAAAAGATTTATAAATTAAATTAGGGTTTGAAGTCTTAAACTAAATAGGAATTAGGGTGCAATACAAACTCCTTTGGGCTTGAGAATTGCGGCAACCCTAGTCCCTTTTAGGTTAGGATTTTCGGCCACCCTAAAGAGAAAGAAGAGAAGAAAATTTGGCAACCTATATATACACTCTTATAGATTTCGGCCAACCTAATGCTTGGTGCTTGAGATTCTATTTTCTTCTTCTTCTCAATTCATAGAGAGATTATTTTATTCTACTAAAACATAAAAGAGAGTTAGATTATTCTTTGATGGTATACTATTTGCTTATTCATCAATAAGCTTGTTTGTATGACATCGATCTAGGTTCACGCGAGTTTCGATCATTAGATTGAGAACTCAAAAGTGACCGGAATAATCTTAGTATTCTTTTGATTGTTTTTTGTGACTAACAAAGAAAAGAAAAGTTTGTTTGTCCATTCACAGGTTTGCAATTCAAAGAAAAGGGAGACCACGCTCCTAGGTGATCCACGTTCGTGCTAGGATTGAAGATCTTGCGGATTACTATCGACGTAAGTCAATCAGATCACGCGACAAAAGGTATTATTCTTTTGTTAGATAATATATATGTTTAATTGATTAAAGGGTTTAAGGTTCATAAAAGGGTAAAAATTTTAAAAGTCACTAAATCTATTTTTAGTCTCGCTTCCGCTGCGTGTACTACGGTATTTTTCCCTACAAACTCTTGAACAAAATATATTCATGAAGTACAAGTTCAAGATGCTATCAACATACAATAAAATGCTAGATATATGAGATTCAATCAATCAATATTCTAGCCAAAAATATGGAGCAAGGATTCAAGATATAAATCAATTAAATCCTAGATTGCTCTAAAACACATACAAATACAATAATCCTAGATTTCATCAATCAAAGGATCAAATCAAATCTCAAGGTCATTTATCACAAAATTGATTCAATCAAGTCACAAACAACCTAAGATGTCATTCTAATCACAATACAACTCACAAACATGTGAAAAACCTAGAATCATAGAAACTAGTCCACATTTGTCTCTAAATAGACTTTTGATTAGAATGATTATAAAGCTATCTTTCACAATAGCTTTCACCAAACATAAACATACATATAGAAGAAGAAACCCCAAGAAAATTGAAGGTTAAAAAGAAAGAAACCCCAAAGATAAGACCAATACCTTGGATTCACGAGCTGGTTCGGATTTCTATGTGGAACCACCAGAAAACTCGATCAAACAGCCACCAAACCACTTGGAAAAGGTAGAGAACTCGATTATGAACGTTCTCCAACTTGAATCACTCAAATCCGACTTCGTATGAAGAAGTTATGGTGTTTGGAAGATGAGAAAATTTGGGAGAAAAATCTGACGGGATTTTACAAACTTTTATTCTTTAAATGAAATGAAGGGAATGGAGGGAAATAAAAAGGAGGAGAGAGGAGAGCAAAAATGAGCCAATCACAAGTGGCCACATCACCCCAGCCCATGGGGGTCACGTAGGCCACACGGGGCCAGAGAGCCCCTTTGGCCGTGGGGCCCACGGCTCCCACACGGCTTGGGCCACGTGGCCTCTTGGCCACTCACTTCTCTCGCGCGCTCCCTCACGTTCTTCAGCCGTATCTTGGGCATCCGAACTCTGATTTCGAATTCGTTTTCAGATTACGAACCGTGACTCCCTCACGCACGACGAAAACTATACAACTTAGAAAAATGGTTGAGAAATCATCTTGGAAAACGATGATGAAGTCAACTCAATGAATGAGAACAAAAAGTAGCGTAGCTACAACGTTTGGACTCGAAACTAAATGAATGAGTAACCGAAATGACCGGAACTCAATAAGGAATCATAATAAAGCATATTCAAGTCCAAATAAAAAAATACAGAAATAGACAATCACAAAGACACACACATATGCTATTTCCTAGACATAGTCCTAGAACATGCAATAAGCAAAGTTTGTCAAGATAGTATAAATGCATGAGCATATATTATCAAGTGTGTGAAAGTGATATATTAATAATGTTTAACCATGAAGGAACACACAAGGATGCCATGTGTGTGTGTGTGTGTTCCTAGCCTTGTAAGAGATATGAGGCCTTATATTACCTTTGATGATCAATGTAGCACATATCTCTTTTAGGCCAGCATTTTGCATGAATTGTGGTCAAGACTTTCTGCGTCTTCATAAATCTTCAACATATGGACCACTAAACATTACAAAAGAAACACGTTTTGATATGGAATACATGCCAACACAAACTATAAACCTAATAGGTCCTCGTTGAGGCGGTGCACTGCCAAGCTAAATGGGATACCGGGCATCTCTTCATGGGACCAGGCGAATACATCATTGTAGTCTCGAAGGACCTTTTGTAGCACTACCTTGTGCTCTGAAGCCAAGGCAGATCCTATCTTCATTGTCCTTGGAGGGTTTTCCTCCCTTATCACGACTTCTTCCAATTCTTCAGCCGGTCCTCTTCTCTCATCCTCCGGTGTCTCTTCTTCAAATGTTTCTTCTTCCACTTTCGGTTGTTCCATTGTGCTTCCCATGTGCTTCCATCCTATGTCATGTGATTGCGCATTGTTATAGGTAAAAATCGGCGTAAAGGACACGTCATCGCCATAAAAAGCCACATAAGCAGGAGTCAAGAGAAGTCAACTTATGAGCGTAGAACGCCGCCGCCGCCCCCCCCCCCCCCCCCCCGAAGTAGTGTAAGCCTGCTCGGGCATACTCGGGATTCAATAAAAATGATAGTCACCAGCATTCACATTCCAAACGCGTGGGCAGAAACAACAACCCGCATCCCCACAATAAGCAACGGTGTGGCTGCCCAGAATTCAACAAGGAAACAAATAGGTTTCCCGCAAATAAAGGAGAAGGAATCAGTCCCAAACTCGAACTCAACAAATCAGGAAATATGTTATACTCAAGAAGGAAATAGAATCCGTCTAGGATTGGGGAATTGCCCAAGACTTGGGCACCACAACACCAAACCCTAGCAGCACCCACAAACCCTAGTAACATTATGTATAAATACCCCTGTAACACACAAAATAAAGGGTACGCAAGAACTAGCAAGAGAGACCTGAGAGCAGTATTTTGTAATAGCTTTTCATAGTGAATTTAGCTTCGTTGCTAAAGCAACAACCCGTGGATGTTTCTCCGGTCATCGGAGTTTTACCATGTATCTTTGTTTGTTACTCTTTTTATCCCAAATATTTTCATCCATTTTCATTCATAAACAGAAATAAATCGAAATCGAAATCAAATCGTTGACTAGGTGACCACCAAAAACCACCGTCAACAATGGGCGCTAGAAGGAGGGACGATCAGAAGACTTGTGAAACAATGGCTGGCGAAGGAGATGGTAGCTGTAAGGTTCCCATTTGTTGATTGGCTCATTTCGTGGACAAACCACTTGTTGGGGATTCTTTGTAAGGGTAGCTTAAGTGTTGTTGTTATTGCTCAAGCCCTTTGAAGACCTCATCCTTGATAAGCACCGAAGGTAAATATCTATGTGCTTACTTGTCTTGAAGAGATAGTTGCACACACTCACAACTCATTCATATGGTTAATCATTGTATGTTGTGTGTCTTATTTGTGTGTTTTAATGTTCATTAACATCTCTTCTTGCATGTTAGTTTGATTGCATCTTGCATATCCAATTGCCTTGTCATGCTTAGACTTAGGATTGCATTTTTGCATTGGGCGCTCCCAAAAGCGCTCTACAGAAGCGCTGTACAAATAGCCCCCTTCGAGCGCTGTACAGACCTGATCGATTTAATTCAGTCGCTGTACGGGCGCTGTACAGGCGCTGTACGGGCGCTGTACAGGCGCTGTACAAAGCGCTGTACAGGGCACTGTACATACAGCGCCCCTTTGTTTTCCTGTGAGAATATTGCAGGGGCGCTGTACAGAAGCGCCCTACGTACAGCGCCCAAGGCAAATTTCAGGCCAACTTATCAAAACGACCACACTTTGATTTGGCCCCCTATATATATGCCACTTTGACTTTAGGTCAATTAAGAGGGTTCATATTCAGATTTCATACTTAGGATATTTTTCAAAGAGAAGAAAAATTCTAAGAACTCATTTTTAATTACTCAAACACTTTTTCATGATCATCAATCATCATCTAGCATCATCTTTGATCATCTAGATGTCATCTTGCATGGATTCTTCATCATACTTTGCTTGGTAAGCTTTTCACTAATATCTTACATATTTTGTGTTTTTCTTAACAAGCAATCTCATTTTATTACTTGTATGATTTTCATATATCTTTTGATACAAGATTGAGATTAGTGTGATGTATGTTTGAGAAGTTGTATTGTGATAGCTAATTAGGTTTTGTGCTTAATCTTGATTAGCTAAACTATTTGACATGTCATTTAGTTTTTAATATCTAGGATTGCTTTAATTGCAAATTCATCATCTTAGATAAGCATATAGGGTTTCCCTTGCTCTATGTTGCATTTGGATTTCATATATTCACTTAGGGTTGTATTCTCTTCATAGAGAAAGTAAGTCTTGTGTGTAGCTTCCGGGATTAGGTTGCTTAGATCGCAAGCAAATTGGACTAAGTTCACTCATACCGGGATTAGGTAGGTGTGTGATTACTTCCGGGATTAGGTTGTAATCGTTTTACACATTTAGTGGATTCGAGATTCGAGTGTGGCTTACTTACGAGCCCGTGGTTTTACCCGTGAGGGTTTCCACGTAAAAATCAAGTGTTATTTAATTTTCGCATTTTATACTTGATTTATTGCTTTATCTATTTAGGGGTAATTTCGTAATTTTGACTTAATACGAAAAATTGGGTAATAAGCTTAAAATCTATTCACCCCCCTCTAGATAGTATTATACACACCGTGCTATAATTTGTTTCAGTAGCGATTCCAGATACAGTCAAGGTTTGCCAAATAACGATCTGGAGGATGACACCACCCTCAATACTGCAGATGCAACCGCAACAATAGCAGACCAATCAGCTGCCCTGGCTGGTATCCAACGTTTCCCTACAACTAATGAGGACATTGTGCAGCGATTCCGTGTTTCTCTGCAGCAACTTGTATCAGATGCAGCTAGGCAAGGGATTGACCTTTCTACTACGGAGGGTCTAATGTCGCCTCACGATCTGTCCGCCCCAAATCAGCAAGCAACAAGATTGCGTTCCACGGTGGTAATAGCAACGCCTAACGCACCCCTGAAAACAAGACGAGATCCTACAGACAGGCCAGAAATTGTGCCCGAAAGGCTGGCTAGAGGTAGTAGGGAGCATAGAGAGGAGAATGACTCTAACAGAGGGTATGACCAAGATCGGATGGCCAGGGGTCGAGATCATCCCAGGAGGCGTACTCACTAGATAGATCGATCATCGTCCTCGGAGGAAAGTGATCAAAATCATCATCACAAGCGCCAAAGGGGCACTGTTCGGCTGCATGGCTTAAACCGAGAACACAGAGAAGTGAATCCGGAGGAAAGGGGCTAAAAGCTGACCATAAGTCAGAATTTCAATGCGATGGGGGAGCCGGAAGGAGACAGGACATACTCATATAGAGTTTGACTCGGGAGGTTCAGAATAATCGTCGACAAATGGATGCTTTAGTCAGGCGATATGGGCGTAATGAGTTGTCAGACGACGAATCCGGAAGCCCTTTCACCAATGGAGTCTTGAGAATGCCTTTCTCGGAGAGATTCAAGATGCCACCCGTGGAGCTATTCAAGAAAGATACCGATCCAAAAGAACACGTCCGGAGGTATAGGAGAGCGATGGTGCAATACGTCCACAATGACGTACTGCTATGTTTGAACATTCCACAAACTCTGGGGGATCTAGGCTCTCGATGGTTCGGTAGATTACCAGCAGCGAGCATAAGCAGCTTCAGCGAACTGAGTAAAGCCTTCTCAAGGCAGTTCCTCGGGAATGTACATAGGAAGAAATCAGTGGCTCACTTGTCCCAGCTCAAACAGGGAAAAGACGAGTCATTGAAAAAATACTTGGGCAGGTTTGGTCAGGAAGTGTTGGAAATAGGGAGTGCGAACGATGAAGCTATCATTGTAGCCTTCATCAACAATCTTCAGAACGGCCCGCTATCCTTCGATTTAAGAAGAGCTCGCTTAACCAGTTATGCGGACATGATGGACATGGCTGGGGGTTATGCTTTGGCCGAGGAGGAAGAAATTGCGACGGGAGGTTACTTTGTGCATGGAGGTCATCTAGAGGGAGCCAAAACAAAAGACCAAGCTAGAGCACCAGACAAAGGTGACAAGCTAAAAAATAAAGCACGAGATGGACGGGATGGCCACCTGGCTTATGATCCAAAAACCGATCAACCGTGCCAAAAATTCCAAGGCAGATATACGAATTACACCCCGTTGAAGAAGGACCAAGATGAGGTATTAGCTATTTTGGAAGAAAAGAATATGTCCAAAGAGCCACCTAAGCAGTCAACTTATGCTCGGAGGGATACCACCAAATATTACAGATTCCATAAGGAGAACGGACACGAAACATCCAAGTGCTTCCAACTAAGGGATTACATCGAGACCCTCATTCGAGAAGGGCACTTAAAGGACATCGTCCTAAAAAAAGTTGAGAAGGCAGATGGACAGAAAGATAGCCGACAGGGTGGACGAGAAAGGAAGCTGAGTCCCAAGAGAATCGGAGATGAAGGAGCAATCAACACCATCTTTGGTGGGCCAGCAACAGGCAAAAGTAACAGGGAGAGAACCCAGGAAATTCGGGAAGCCATGGAAGCCCGAAGAGACCTCGACGTCAACTCCATTGAACCTGATCCGAAAAGGATCAAGGAAGGCCGGGATCCAATCAACTTCACAGAGGCTGATTCTCACGGAGTAGACATAAAACCAAATGATGCATTGGTCATCAGTGCTCGAATTGGGCACAGGGAGGTTCATCGGATCTTGATTGATAATGAAAGCTTAGCGGATATCTTAAGTGCAGAAGTGTACGATCAGTTAAGACTAGATAGAAAAGACTTACAGGCCTTTCATACCCCACTCAGAGGGTTTGGTGGGGCAGAGGTAAGGTCACTCGGCATAGTAAAATTACTAGTGAAGATCGGGAAGGCCCCTTGTCAGAAGACAGTGTTACTCGATTTTGTGGTAATAGATACAGAGAATTGGCCATACAATGCCTTGCTCGGCAGACCATTCCTGAATAAAACAAAGGCAGTAACGGCAACGTATGCCCTCATGATGAAATTCCCGACTGAGTATGGGGTAGGCGTGGTCAAAGGATCACAAGAGATGGCGCGAATGGCGAATCTGCTAGTTTACAAGGATAGGGAAGTACATCAATTATACACCATATCAGCCGAG
Source organism: Acer saccharum (assembly GCA_030490815.1). Lineage (NCBI taxonomy): Eukaryota > Viridiplantae > Streptophyta > Magnoliopsida > Sapindales > Sapindaceae > Acer > Acer saccharum. The sequence goes on from CM059877.1 coordinate 33,601,219, forward strand.
CAAACCAATGAACCTAAGGAGCAAGCAGAAGCACCGAAGGAATTCGAACTAGACCCCAGAGAAGAGCCTGAAAATAAAAAAGATGAGCCGACCGAAGAAGTAATATTAGACCCAGATGAGCCGAATAAGATAGTGAAGATAAGAGCAAGCCTATGCGGGGGGACATCAAAGCCAAACTCATCACATTGCTAAGGGAATACCGGGATGTTTTCGCTTGGAGTCATAAAGATATGCCCGGGATAGACACAAAGATGATATCTCATTATCTCTCCATCAATTCAGGGTTCCGCCCAGTGACACAAAAGAGAAGATTGTTCAATCCAGAGAGAAGCATCGCAATCAAGAAAGAGGTGGAGAAGTTGCTTTCTGCTGGGTCAATAAGGGAAGTCAAATACCCGGAGTGGGTGGCCAATGTGGTGTTGGTTAAGAAAAAGAACAATCTGATATGAACCTCACCAACAGCAGTGAGACCCGGAACCAATATATGGTAACGAAGGATCGTTTTCTAATTCAAGTTTATAACAAAGATCAATATAAGGACCGCGACCCGTTATCTATATGGAGATAAGAACCAACGGTATCAAGAAAGTTGTAGACGCCACACACAAGAACGAGAGAGAATTGTGAGTGATAAGTCAGAGATCAAAGAACCAAAGAGAAAACGCTCTCAATATTAATTTTATCAAAAAGTTGCGAAATAATACATCCAAGCGGCTCTTAAATACTAAAAGAAATCTAAACCCTAAACGGAAAAGAAAGTCTAAAACTCTAAGGAAATAAACTGATATGTTGCAATTCGGAAATAATTAAAAAAACAGAAATATGTTGCAATTCGGATTCCTCCAATCCTAGCTTGTTCCACACGCCCAAGCCTCTTGTTCACACGCCCAAGTATCTTTATTCAGCCCAATTAGTTGTCTTGACAATGTTAACTAAGCCTTGGTCTTCATATGGGCCCATCTTGGACTTCAATATTTCAGAATTAGTCCACGTTTCTTGAATCAAGCCATTGAGTGCTTCTTTGAATCTCTTAGCCCTTGCCCTTGTTATTGGCCCAACTGGTACATCCAATGGATCTTTTGATGCAGCCCCTTTATTCTCATCATTCCCTCCTTCTTGAAAAGGATTTGTCCTCAAATCGTCACCTACATCAAAAGGAGACAAATCAGAAACATTAAAGCTTGCACTAATATTGTACTCACCTGGAAGGTCTAGCTTGTAGGCATTGTCATTGATCCTTGCAATCACTTGAAATGGACCATCTCCCCTTGGAAGTAGTTTAGAACGCCGCTGAACCGGAAACCGTTCCTTCCTCATATGCAACCACACCCAATCTCCGGGCTCGAACACAACTTTCTTGCGCCCCTTATTTGCTTGGTTGGCATATTGCTCAGCTCTTCTCTCGATATTCTGCCGAGTTTTCTCATGGATTTGCTTAACAAAATCTGCCTTTTCCTTTCCATCCAAGTTAACATGCTCATTCATAGGTAAAGGAATTAAATCCAAAGGCGTTAAAGGATTAAAACCATACACAATTTCAAAAGGCGAAAAATGAGTTGCAGAATGCATACTCCTATTATAAGCAAACTCTACATGCGGCAAACAATCTTCCCATGTTTTCAAGTTCTTTTGTATTATAGCACGCAACAAGGTAGACAAAGTCCTATTAACTACTTCAGTTTGACCGTCAGTTTGTGGATGACAAGTAGTAGAAAATAAAAGTTTGGTTCCTAACTTACCCCACAATGTCTTCCAAAAGTAGCTTAAGAACTTAGCATCTCTATCGGAAACAATTGTCTTAGGCATGCCATGCAATCTAACAATCTCTTTGAAAAACAATTCAGCAATATGTGATGCATCATCAGTTTTGTGACAAGGAATGAAATGTGCCATTTTAGAAAACCTATCAACAACCACATATATAGAATCCCTACCCCTTTTTGACCTAGGCAAACCCAACACAAAATCCATCGAAATATCAATCCATGGTCCACTAGGTATAGGCAAAGGAGTATACAAACCATGAGGCTTAATCTTAGACTTAGCTTGTTTACAAGTAATGCACTTCTCACAAATTCTTTCTACATCGCGTTTCATATGAGGCCAAAAGAAGTGTTCATGCAAAACATCTAATGTCTTAGCTATACCAAAATGCCCCATCAAACCTCCCCCATGAGCTTCTCTAACAAGTAATTCACGCAAAGAACTCTTAGGCACGCACAACTTAGTTTCTCTAAACAAAAATCCGTCATGCCTATAAAACTTACCAAATGCTACTTTTTCACATGCATTGAATACATTACCAAAATCAGAATCTTCCACGTACAATTCTTTAATGTAGTCAAAACCAAACAATCTTGCATCTAAAGTAGAAAGTAAGACGTACCTTCTAGACAAAGCATCTGCTACAACGTTTTCCTTACCTTTTTTGTACTTGATCACGTACGGAAATGTTTCTATGAACTCCACCCACTTGGCATGCCGCTTATTTAGCTTGTGTTGCCCCTTTAGATGCTTCAAGGATTCATGATCCGTGTGAATCACAAATTCTTTCGGCCAAAGGTAGTGTTGCCAAGTTTCCAATGCCCTAATCAGAGCATACATCTCCTTGTCATATGTAGGATAATTCAATGCTGCTCCACTTATCTTCTCACTAAAATATGCAATGGGACGTCCTTCTTGCATTAGCACGGCTCCAATACCTATTCCTGAAGCATCACACTCAATCTCAAAAGCTTTAGCAAAGTTAGGCAAAGCAAGCAAAGGTGCATTAGTTAGTTTTTCCTTAATCAGGTTAAATGCCTTTTCTTGTTCATTACCCCACTTAAAACCCACATTCTTTTTGATAACTTCAGTTAAAGGTGCGGCTAGACTACTAAAATCTTTCACAAACCTCCTATAGAAACTAGCCAGCCCATGAAAACTTCTCACTTGTCCTACATTTGTAGGTTTCGGCCACTCCTTAATTGCCTTAACCTTTTCTTCATCAACCCCAATCCCCTCAGCACTAACAATAAAACCTAGAAAAACAAGTCTATCTGTGCAAAAGGTACACTTTTTGAGATTAGCAAACAACTTTTCCTTCCTTAAAACATCTAAAACAAGTTTTAAATGTTCAACATGCTCATCTAAGTTTTTGCTATAAATCAGAATGTCATCAAAGTAAACAACCACAAATTTTCCAATAAAAGCACGTAAAACATGGTTCATTAATCTCATAAAAGTACTTGGTGCATTAGTTAATCCAAAAGGCATAACTAACCACTCATACAACCCATATTTTGTTTTAAAAGCAGTTTTCCATTCATCACCTTCTTTCATCAAAATTTGATGATATCCACTTTTAAGATCAATTTTAGTAAAAACACAAGAACCATGCAATTCATCAAGCATATCATCTAATCTAGGAATAGGATGTCGATACTTTACAGTGATATTGTTGATGGCTCGGCAATCAACACACATCCTCCATGTTCCATCCTTCTTTGGCACAAGCAATACGGGAACCACACAAGGACTCATGCTCTCACGTACATACCCCTTTTCCATGAGCTCACTAACCTGCCTTTGAAGTTCCTTTGTCTCCTCGGGATTACTTCTGTATGCGGGTCTATTTGGGATGGGTGCTCCGGGTACAAAATCAATTTGGTGCTCTATTCCCCTTATTGGTGGTAAACCAATAGGCATCTCCTCGGGAAACACTTCATCAAAGTCCTGCAAAAGAGAAACAACAACACTAGGCAAATAAGGGTTAATTTCGTTAGTACTAAAATAAGCCTCTTTGTACAAGAGTACAATCATTGGCTGATTTGAAAATAAAGCCTTTTTGATCTCACCCTCTCTTGCATAGAAGTTCACTTTTTTTCTCTCTCTTTTTTTATCATCAGCTGAGTTTTCTTTTTCTTTTTCTTTTTTTTTTTTTGCTGTTTCAATCTCTCTTTCTTTTGTCTCTCTTTGTTTTGAACTCTCACTCTCTTTTTTTACTTCTCTCTTTTCTTTTAACCTCACTTGATCTTCATATACTTGTCTTGGGGTTAAAGGTACAAGAGTGATTGGCCTTTTATTGAGTACAAAAGAGTATCTATTGGTATATCCATCATGAGTCACATGCCTATCAAACTGCCATGGTCTTCCCAAAAGGATATGGCCCGCATTCATTGGCACCACATCACAACAAACTTCATCTTTGTAGTTTCCAATTGAAAATGTAACCAAAACCTGTTTAGTCACCTTGATTTCCCCACTATCATTCAACCATTGTAGCTTATAAGGTTTTGGGTGTTTCAAAGTAGCCAAATTAAGTTTTTCCACCAAAGTAGTGCTAGCCACATTAGTACAACTCCCCCCATCAATAATCATGCTACATACCTTATCATTAACATGGCATCGGGTGTGAAAGATATTGTCACGTTGCACCTCATCGTCTTCCTTGGCTTGAGCACTAAGAGCTCTTCTTGCTACCAAAAGCTCTCCACCCACCGGATACTCAACGTCACGTGCATCCTCCAAAGGTGGCATGGACTCCTCATCAGATTCACCCTCGGATTCAATATCACCATCATCCTTCAAAATCATGACTCTCTTGTTTGGACATTGAGATGCAATATGACCTGCTCCCAAACACTTAAAGCATTTTATATCTCGATTTCTAGAAGGTTGGAAATCTGATTTACCTTGGTTTGATGTGCCTCCAGCCTTATGATCTTTGACAGGTTCGGTCTTGGCCTTGAAACTAGGTTGATCATCTCTCTTGTTCCAATTCGGTTTCCATGGGGAAGAACCCGAATGTTGCCCAACTCGTGTGGAACTCTTCCTCTTCAATTGTTGTTCCACTTTAACGGCCATGTGCACCATGTCATTCAGCTCAACGTAATGTTGCAACTCCACCACATTTGCAATGTCTCGATTTAGTCCGTTTAGAAACCTAGCCATAGTAGCCTCTCGATCCTCCTCGACATTGGCTCGAATCATGGCTATCTCCATCTCTTTGTAATAGTCTTCAACACATTTGGTCCCTTGTGTAAGACTTTGTAATTTTTGAAACAAACCCCTATAGTAATGACTCGGAATGAATCGCTTCTTCATAACAGCCTTCATCTCTCCCCATGTTTCAATAGGCCTTTCTCCATTCCTTCTCCTACTCACAACCAGTTGATCCCACCAAACAATGGCATAATCGGTGAATTCTATGGCTGCCAACTTCACTTTCTTCAATTCGGAATACTCATGGCAATCAAACACCAATTCTACTCTTTTCTCCCACTCCAAATAAGCTTTAGGATCGGTTTTACCTTGGAAACTTGGAATCTTCACCTTGATGCTTCCCAAGTTGTTATCAACCCTCTCTCCATACCTATCTCCTCTATTCCCATACCTAACTCCTCTACCTCCCATTCCATACCTAAACCTCCCTACACCCACATTGGACATGCGATCATCCTCCTCCATGTCATTATCATCCCCGTAGTAATCATTAACTTCTTCTCTAACCGGAACTCTCTCTCTCCTATGTGCTTGTGGAATGGGTTGTGGCTGTTCCGCACGTGCGTTTTCCACTTGATCTAAGCGCTCATGTAATTGATCCAATTCCCCCTTCATCATCCGTCTCATCTCCCCTACTAATGCCTCCTTCCAAAGCTTTAAATCCACCGGAATGGAAGACTCCTCAGTAGTGCCTTTATCTTTATTGTCGGACATGTTTTCCTGCAAGAAAAAGATTAGAAAAAAAAAAAGACCTCACGGCACTCCCTCACGTGTTTTTTCGCTCGAGTAATCAGTTCACTCAACACTCGTGTTTCACTCAATAAATTCGGCTTTTACCCTCAGATGAGCTCACACTCTCTTGCCTTTTTCCACTCTTCTTCGTTCACTACTTTAGTTCTTTTAGGACACTCACAAGACAGCTCAAGAAGTGAAGAATAGGACCAGAATAACAATGACAATTTTTTTTTACTACCAGATTTTTTTTTTTTTTTTTTTTTTTTTTTTTTTTACCCTACTTGATCAAATGGAATCAAGCAAAGATCGGAATTTTTTTTTTTTTTTCTTCTTTTCAACGGATCTGATCGATATATATATATATTTTTCAACGGAATTAAAGAAATAAAATTAGAAAGAAGAACAAGGATAGATCAAACCTGATTTAGAAGCCTAAGCTCTGATACCAACTGATATGAACCTCACCAAGAGCAGTGAGACCCGGAACCAATATATGGTAACGAAGGATCGTTTTCTAATTCAAGTTTATAACAAAGATCAATATAAGGACCGCGACCCGTTATCTATATGGAGATAAGAACCAACGGTATCAAGAAAGTTGTAGACGCCACACTCAAGAACGAGAGAGAATTGTGAGTGATAAGTCAGAGATCAAAGAACCAAAGAGAAAACGCTCTCAATATTAATTTTATCAAAAAGTTGCGAAATAATACATCCAAGCGGCTCTTAAATACTAAAAGAAATCTAAACCCTAAACGGAAAAGAAAGTCTAAAACTCTAAGGAAATAAACTGATATGTTGCAATTCGGAAATAATTAAAAAAAACAGAAATATGTTGCAATTCGGATTCCTCCAATCCTAGCTTGTTCCACACGCCCAAGCCTCTTGTTCACACGCCCAAGTATCTTTATTCAACCCAATTAGTTGTCTTGATAATGTTAACTAAGCCTTGGTCTTCATATGGGCCCATCTTGGACTTCAATATTTCAGAATTAGTCCACGTTTCTTGAATCAAGCCATTGAGTGCTTCTTTGAATCTCTTAGCCCTTGCCCTTGTTATTGGCCCAACTGGTACATGCAATGGATCTTTTGATGCAGCCCCTTTATTCTCATCACAATCAATGGAGGATATGTGTGGATTTCACAGATTTAAACAAAGCTTGTCCTAAAGACAGCTTCCCACTGCCAAGGATCGACCAATTGGTGGACGCAACAGCAGGACATGAACTGTTGAGTTTCATGGACGCTTACTCGGGAAACAATTAGATCCGGATGAATAAGGCAGATGAAGAAAAAACAGCTTTTACCACGGATCAGGGATTGTATTGCTACAAGGTAATGCCATTCGGATTAAAGAATGCTGGGGCGACATACCAGAGGTTGGTGAATAGGATATTCGCTCGGCAGATTGGGAGAAACATGGAGGTCTATGTGGACGACATGTTGACCAAAAGCGCCACGGCGGAAAGTCATTCAGAAGATTTGAAGGAAACCTTTGATGTCCTAAGAAGGTACAAGATGAAACTCAACCCAAGTAAATATGTGTTCGGAGTACCGTCATGGAGGTTTTTAGGGTTTCAGGTGCACCAAACAGGAATTGAGGTAAATCCCGAGAAGATTAAAGCTTTAGAAGAAATGGCCTTACCAAAGACATTGAAGGACGTGCAGAGGCTGATGGGATGTCTTGCATCACTCAACCGGTTCATAGCCAAATCAACAGACAAATGTGCCCCATTCTTCAAAGCAATTAAAAAAGGGAAAAGGGCTCGAATGGAGTAAAGAATGTGAAACAGCTTTTCAGAAGTTGAAAGAGTATTTAGGAAGAGCACCCATTCTTTCAAAACCGGTAGCCGGGGATACGCTGTACCTATATCTCTCGGTTACAGAAGTGGCGACAAGTTCGGTATTGATTCGGTTGGAGGGAGGAGTACAAAGGCCAGTGTATTACACAAGCAAGGCGTTGCTACCGGCCAAAACCAGGTATTCGCCAGCTGAAAAAATAGCGTTGGCCCTGATCACAGCAGCCAGGAGGCTGAGGTGTAAGGTTTATGATTTGTATTGGCTTAATTCCATTGCAAAACACTCTATGATTGTATTAGTTGTTGCTTAGGACATTATTTGAAGAAAGGAAGCTTAAGAAATGAAGAGCAACGTCTAGTGCAAAAGTCGTCTTCAAGAGGTGAAAAACGTCAAAGGTAAATCTTGACTTCCATCCTCTTGCAAGGCGTTAGCGCACACACACACAATTCATACATGTGTGTCCCTGCATTGTGGTTCAAACATTTGGTATAACACATTCACACACTTCATAGAATGCTCATGCATTGATCTTGTATTGACAAACATTGTGAAATTGCATGCTTTGTGACTATCTCTTTGATATGGCATGTTTGTGTGAATATGTGTTTATTTGTTTCCGTATTTTATGTTTAGGACTTGAACATGTTCTTATTTAATGCCTTATTAAGTTCCGGTCGTTTCGGTTACTCATTCATAAGGTTTCGAGTCCAAACAAGTTGACTATGCTACTTTTCGTTCTCATTTGTTGTGTTGACTTCATCGTCAGATTCCGAGATGATTTCTCAACCTTTTTTCAAAGTTGAGTAGTCGTAGTCGTGCGTGAGGGAGTCACGGTTCGTAATCTGAAAACGGATTCGAAATCGGAGTTCGGATGCCCAAGATACGGCTGAAGAACGTGAGAGTGCGCGAGAGAGGCTAGAGTGGCCATGAGACCACGTGTGCCCCTCCCCGTGGCAGAGGCCGTGGGGCCCACGGCCAGGGACCCTCTCTGGTCCCGTGTGGCCCACGTGCCCCCCACGGGAGGGTGACGTGGCTCATGGTGATTGGCCCTGAAAAACCTTCTCTTTCCTCCTTTTAAACTCCTCTCCTTCCCTCCACACATGTTGAAGAACTTGAAGTGATTTTCACGAAATTTCTGCAGTTTTCTTCAATTTTTTGTTTTCTTATTTTGATCATAACTTTCTCATACGAACTCGAAATCAATCGATTCAAAAGCCAAAATTGTTGGTCTTGAAGAGAGCTACAAACCCCAAGCATTTTCAGAGGCATTTGACTTCGACATTTTTCGCAGCAGTCTCATCTTCAGTACGTGGTCAGGTTGTTTGTTTCAACTTCTTCTTTTTCAATTTCATCTTTGATCATCTCTTGATTCTTACTATTTGATTGATGAAATTTGTTAAGAAGTATGTTAGATCATATGCTAGGGGTGTTTGATCATTAGTTAATTGAGTTTTAGCTTTGTGATTTGTTTTGAACATATATGTGCTAAACTTGATTTATCATGAAATTGATTCTAGAAAATATATGTGTGATGTGCTTCATGTTATTTTCTATGTTTTATTTCATGATCTAAGAACTAGGTTTTTAGTGTGATATATTGAATATTCATACCTTTGTTCTTATTGATTTACATGTCTTGATTTCTAGATAATCTTGTGATTGTGTGTTGGAAGCATATTCTAGATTGTCATTGAACATGTACATTTTGCTTGATTGATCATCTAGCTTAATTTGTTTGTGTTTGCATCACTTGCATCACTTTAGATCATAGCCTTGCATTAGGTTGAAGTCTCTAGCAAAGTGAGTGAAGCTTTGTGGATAGAGCAAGGAAGTCTTGTCTAGGGTCGGGAGGATCCGGATAGGCAAGCATGAAATCTTCCTAGAGACGTGAGCGTCTTGGATAGGAAGTTACTTTCTAGAGGTGTAGGATACATCTCGGATAGGAAGTAGGCTTGGTGATTCAATAGCCCGAGGGTAGATTAGGAGTTGATAGCTTGAGCGGATATCATGAGTGATAGCTTGAGTGTGTAAATCCTTTTTCACATAGTGGATTGCTTCGCCGGTGGTTGTGGTATCAACCCGAGGATGTTTCCTCATTGAGGTTTTACCACGTTAAAATCATTGTGTTCAATTTTGCTTTACTTTCTTTTATCTTCCATATATTACATTGTTTGCACATCTTGTAAATTGATTAACTCTTGTCTTAGTGAAATCAATTCATTTGCTAAATCTTATCAAGTGTGCATTTTGCTTTGTAATTTTCCGCATTATTTTTAATTGGAAGAATTTGGAGCCTATACCTATTCACCCCCCCCCCTCTAGGTATATTTACACTATATTGCTTAAGGGAATTTCAATTGGTATCAGAGCGGGTGTCTAGAAGTAATTAGATAGATCCATATTATAGTGTTTGTGTTTTGTTTTGTTTTTGTTTTTTTTTTTTTTTTTTTTTTTTTTTTTTTTTTTTTTTAATAAAAATTGGACTGATCTAAAGGGAAAAAGCATCACAAACGATCGTATGCTGAAAAACCCCTAGACAGTATCCATATATATAAAAGATAAAAGAAAAGAAAAAAGTGACAAAAAGCAATAAAGCACAAAGACCCAAAGGGAAAACAACCCCAAACAAAAAGAGGCATGCAGACCACACCAAAAAATATAAAGAAAACATCAAGAAAAACGAAAAGACTCCCGGCCCATGCAGTCATTGCCAACTAAAGAAGAACAGAACGGCGGGGCAAAGAACCACCAAGAATCAGCCTGAAGCTCTAAAGCATGCTTAGAAAGCGTATCTGCAACCTAATTCCCCTCCCTGAAAATATGGGAAACCTGAAAATCCATATGCGAGATCTGGAAGATGCAGCGCTGCCACGCCTGACGAACCCTCCAAGGAACCATTTCAGAACGAGAAGAAAGAAGCTGAACCACATAAGAAGAATCGCTCTCCAGCCAGATACGATGCCACCCATACTTCCAAGCAAAATTAATGGCCAATGAGGCCGCTAGAAGCTCGGCCTCAAACGCGAAAACCTGACCAAGAGGAATAGCAAAACAACCCTTCACAAAGGCTCTACAGTTCCGAAAAATACCACCACAACCACCAACCCCCTAAGAGCCTAAGGCAGCGCCATTTGTATTCACTTTGATCCAACCAGGGGCCGGAGGCGACCAAACCACACTCTTGATCACTGGGGCTTTAGAAGGGCGACCCTGAAGACCAAAACGACGAAGAATCAAAAGGTCGTCCATACAATTACGCATACAACCAATCTCTAGGCGATTAGCCTCTGAAACTGCACGCCAAACCAAAGAAAGGACGGATCTAAAGTCCACTGACTTCCCTTTAAAGATCCACTGATTACGGGCAGTCCACACCCCCCATATCACTGCATGGATAGCCACTTTCCATAAAATCCTAACCTGCTCACTAAAGGAAACCGACATGGCCTGTAAGAAGAAGGATTGCCAAGTATTGGTAGAGACACGTCGCTGGAAAGTCGAGAAAACTGCCTCCCAAAAAGCAACCGCCAGGGGACAGTGAAGAAAAAGATGATCTGCAGATTCACTACTAACCCCACAAATACTGCAACGAGAAGCCAACTGGAACCCAGACCTGCAAAGGCGATCCTCAGTAGGAAGCCTATTCAACATCAGACGCCAGGTCAAAGCTGAACGAGAAGGGGGAATAAAACGGGACCAAACATCCCTCCACCAAACAACCTGAGGAATATCACGGAGAAACTGGGAATAAGCAGCCTTGCAAGAAACACGACCATCCCGAGAATTAGCCCAAACAAGAGAATCCACAACAGGAGAAATTGCAATCCGATCAATCCGAAAACACAGATCCGGGAAACGCACGCGGAAACAACCGTCCAGCACCCATTTACCCTCATGAATAAAATCTGAGACCTTCGCCCGGAGCTGATTAGCTAAATAATCTGGAATCCCTAAAAGCTCCAAAATGGGAACCCCCAACCAATTATCCCGCCAAAAGTCCCTCTGAGAGTTCTCTCCAATAAGCCAAATACCCTCCTTAAGAAGGGAACTATAATTCATCCGAAGAGAAGACCAAATCGAGGAGGTGACATACCCTCCACGAGGCTTCTGCAAATGCCTGAGATACCTCTCCCGAAGAAAAGTGAAAGCAAAACTATCAGAAGTCATAAACTTCCAAGTGAAATTCCGCAACAAAGAGTCATTCAGCAACCTAAGATCTTTCAGACCAAGACCACCCTGAGAGTAAGGCCTACAACAACGATACCAAGCGACCCGAACCAACTTAGTCTCCTCACAGGAACCAGTCCACAAAAAGTTTCTCAACTTGCAGTTAATCAGAGACAGTAAAGAAGAAGGCCACTTGTAAATCATGAAAGAGTGCACAAAGGAACCAGTGATGACCGACCTGATCAGAGTAGCACGACCAGCCAAAGAGAGGGACTTGCCCTTCCATTTAGCGAATTTAGACAAGATCTTATCCGCAATAGGGCGTAACACAGCTTTTCGAGGCTTACCCCGAAATAAAGGGACTCCCAAATAAGAAAACGGAAGCTGCCCAATCTGCATACCAACCAGAGAGTGCAAACTACCAATCCGAGAGGGGGAGATAGAAGATCCGAAAAAAATTGAAGACTTACCCCAGTTAACTAACTGACCTGAAATATCACCATAATCCCCAAAAGCACCCATGATATGCTTCAAATTCTTTTGAGTGCCTCTGCAAAAGATCAAAACATCATCTGCATAGAGCAAATGAGTTGGAGCCAAAAAACCCCTAGGGGAAGAAATCGGCAGAATCTGAGAAGAATCCACCAACTTCGTCAATAATCTACTAAGGAAGTCCTCTGCAATACCAAACAAAAGAGGAGAGAGCGGATCTCCCTGACGAACCCCTCTAGAGCAACAGAAATATCCTTCTGGGACCCCATTCAAAAGAACTGAAAGCCTAGAAGAATGAAGAATACCATCAATCCAATCCACAAAAACAGAAGAAAACCCAAAAGCCTGAAGCACTCTGCAAAGGAAAGACCAATCCAAGGTATCAAAAGCCTTTCGGATATCAATCTTCATGGCCAAGTTACCCCCATAGCACTTCTTCTGCAACACATTCACACAGTCAGAAGCCAAAGCAATACAATCCTCGATATGCCGGTCTCGAATGAATCCAAACTGTTGAGGAGAAATAATCCTGGCGGCAACCCGAGCTAAACGATCGGCCAAAATTTTTGAAGAAATTTTAAACAGAAAGTTACTAAGAACAATCGGTCGAAACTGATCAACCGAAATCGATTCCCTCAGCTTCGGAAGAAGAACAATGAAGCTGGAATTGAGACCCGGGAAAATAACTCCAGTGATGAAAAAATCCTGAACAGCAAGGACCACGTCACTACCTACAACATCCCAACATCTTTGATAAAATCTACCAGAAAACCCATCTGGCCCAGGGGCAGAAGCAGCATCCATAGCAAAGACCGCATCTTGAATAACCTCAGCAGATGGAATGCTAGTCAAGAAAGCATTCTCTACGGTAGTTACCAAGGAAGGAACCACATCATCTACAATAGATAAATCTCTCCCAACTCGAGAAACATCAGAGCAAAAGAGGTCAGAATAATAACTAAGGATATGATCCTTGATGGTAAGCCGATCCTCCGAGAGAACCCCATTAATCGAAAGGGTAGATATAGCGTTACGATATTGCCTACATTTGATAGAGGCATGAAAGAAAGATGTGTTGTTTTGTTGTGTTTTGTTGTGTTTGTTCATTTTTGTAGCTATGGGTGATTCAATGCCGGAAGGTGCTTCTAGTGGTAGACCTCCTCTATTGAATAGTGGTAACTACTCCTTTAGGAAAATTAGGATGAGAGCTTACATTAGATCCATTAATGAAAAAGCATGGATAAGTGTTGAGGAAGGTTATGAGTTGCCTACCAAAAGGATTGAAGATGGCACTATGATTACGAAGCCTAGAGCCGAATGGACGGCCATTGATTTTGATAATGCTAAATGGCATCATCGGGCGATGAATGCTATTTTTGGAGGTGTAGATTGTACTCAATTTATCTACATCCAAAACCTTGAATCGGCAAAGGAAGCATGGGATACTTTGCAAACTACCAATGAGGGTACGTTAGCGGTTCGAAGGTCTAGAGTACAAATGCTTACTTCTCAATTTGAAAGTCTTGTTATGAATGAGGATGAGAAGTTAGTAGACTTCCAAACTAGACTCTTGAATATCACCAACCAAAGTCAAACTTTGGGAGAGCTATATCCACAAGAGAGAATTAATTGGAAGATCTTGAGATCCTTGCCTAAGAGATTTAATGCAAAGGTGACCGCAATTGAAGAAAGCAAGAATGTCGATCTTATGAGGGTTGATGAGCTTCTTGGGTCTCTACAAACTTATGAGCTTGGGTTCAAGCCGAAGATTGAAGGTAAGGGAATAGCACTCAAGGTAACCAATGAGGAGAGTGAAGATGATGTGGCTTGTATGGTGAGAACTTTCAAGAAATTTCTAAAGAACATATGTTCTAAGAGAGAGGAAGTCAAGAAGAAGATCACTCCAAAAGAAGTGGTAGATTGCAAGGATAAATCTATGAAGAAGTTAATTCAATGCCACGAATGCAAAGGGATTGGATTTATCTCCACCAAGCGTGCTAATGAGAAGAGAGAGTCTAAGAAAGGATTAGCAATGGTGGCTTCTTGGAGTGATGTGAGTGTGAGTGATAAAGAAGAGGAAGAGGAGTCCTCAAATGAACGAGAATATACTAGCAATTATATTGCTCACCCGGCTATATATGAAGGAAGATTTGAGGATAGTGGTGAAGACTCCTCAAGTAATGAGGAAAGTGAATACTCTTCGAATAGTGAAGATAGTGAAATCTCCTCCAATCAAGAAGAGTTCGAAGCCTCCTCAAATCAAGATTTTATAAGCTTCAATGACAAGATCCTTCAACAAAAGAATGAAGAGAACATCAAGTTGAAGTTGATCAATGCCAATTTAGTGGTGATCTTTAAAGCTCTTGTCAATGAAAAGAAGATGTCTTTGGAGAAGATGAGCAAGCAAAGTGAAGTCATCAAGGAGCATGAAAAGACCATTGAAAAGTATGTCTCAAAGGTGGAAGAAAGTGCTCAAGAGCTAGATGATCTAAGAGAAGATTTTACTATGAAGTTGTTTGCCATGGAAGGAGAGATTAAGCAAAAAGAGAACTCTTTGTCTATCATAAAGATAAAAGAGTGTGAGCTTATAGATGAAGTCAAAGCTCTCAAAGAGTCTATTAATGGCATGAAAATTGGAGCCATTAAGCTTGATGATGTGATAAAACTTGGAAAGCATCATGGAGATAAAAGTGGCTTGGGTTATGTAGAAGAAGTTAAGAAGACTCCTACAACCAAGAACAAGTCAAGAAAGTCCAAGAAGAATAAAGACTCTAGTACTATTCCTTCCAACATCAAAGACAAAGGCAAGAAGAGCAATGGAACTTCTCAACCGTCCTCTCAACCAAAGCATGCACACCTAAAAGGTAACTTTTCTAAATTCATTCCGGTTTGTCATTATTGTAATGTGGTTGGTCACATTAGGCCTAAGTGCTATGAATATGCTAGGCAATGCAAACTAGGAAATGTGGAACATGATAAAAATGTGAAAAAGTTACCTAATCATTCTCCTAAGCATGTGTTTAAGTCTAGAGCTAAACATAACATCTCTAAGTTTATCCCGGTTTGTCATTTTTGAAATGTTGTAGGGCATATCAAACCTAAATGCTACAAGTATATTAGACAATGCGAACTAGGGAATGAGATGCATGCTAGTGAGATGAAAAGACTTCCTTTGGTTGTTTCTAAACATGTTGGGGCATTAGAGAATATGCATGATGAACATGTTAATGAAAAGAAATCAACAAGGAAAGTTTGGGTTAAGAAAAATAATGTGCATACTTGTGAAATTGATAAATCTTCTTTGAAAGTTTCTAAACATGACAATAGCTTTGATGCTTTGAGAAATGTGCATATTGATCATATTCATGTGAAGAAACCTATCAAGAAAATTTGGATTGAAAAGAATAACATGCATGTTAATGATAATCATGTTAAGAAATATGTTGAGAAGAAGTTGGTTAAGAAGAGTGTTAACCATGATCATTTGAAGAGTCTTGATGAAGTATTTGTGCGTGGCAAAAATGATGACTTTAATATGAGTGATATTTTCATGAAGAAGATAGTTGATGATTTATCTTCTAGATTTCATATTGCCATGCGTAATGATCATGATGTTGTTTGTGTTGGTTCACCTAAGACTAATATGGTCAAAGGTGAGTGCTCTCATACTTGATTGAGTAGCACATATGAGAATATTTTTGTTCTTGTTTGTTAAGAGTTCTAGGTTTGATGCTTGACTATGCCATTTTTAATGTGCTAGGTCTAGTATTCGAACTTGGTGTCTCTAGTCAATACATGAACTTAATATTCTCATAATCACTATGATAGTCAAAATTTGTTGATTAACTTTAAAGAAGTTGAATTTTAAAATTTATTTGGTGAAAGTTTGTGTTAAGACTTTTAGAGAAAGTCATTTTCATGTGTTTGTTTGAGTTGAAAGTGTTTGGTCTTAATTTTCTTGGGATGACACACCAACAACTTGTTGTCATGAGGACAAACAAGCCAAGAAAGCTCATAAAAAGAGCGGAGACCTTTCATTGGTGAAAAAGCTTGCTAAGGTATTTCTCTACTCTAAAAGCTTGCTTTCTATTTCATCTTTTGAACTCTGTGTATGCATGATATCATTGCACATAGATATTAGGCATCATTTCATTAGAGAACATGTTGAACATTCTATTGTTTCTCTAAAGCATGTGCCTACTAAAAATCAACTTGCGGATTTGTTTACTAAGTCCTTGGACAAAAAGAGGTTTAAAACTCTTCAAAGATCCATTGACATGATTTGTGTTGATTATTGTCTATGTGTGATTGTGAGTGGCTTGATGAGCAAAACTTTATTTGAATATTAATATCCTTGAGAGCTACTCACTTGAGAAGTAATGATCTTAAACAAGTATCTTTTATTGTTTCTAGATCATGCACTTGAGCTTGAAAATCATATTTTTTTTGAAAAGTGCACTAATGCTTCTTTTATATGTTTTAGTTTTGAGTATATGTGGTTGAATATGTGTAGATAATGGATGCATCTAGAAGTTTATTGTTAAGTACATGATAGATGACCTATGGTATGTATCCATTTTGCTTCGGCACTACATAGTAATCAACGAGCACCCTCATGGAAAGGGCTACACACCTTGGTTGTGAAGCCACCCAATGTAGGAAAGGGCTACGCCATTGTGATGAGTGAAAGCCGCCATGAGGAATATATGTTTTTGTTAGTAAAATCAAAGAAGTGTTGAAATGAATCATAAAAAAAATTCTTTGATTCAAGCCTAAAACAAAACAAAAAGGCTTATGGTGTATAGTTGAGAATTGTGAAAAAGCTCGGGTTGACAAATAGAAACGGGAAAACGAGCCACATGCACACACACGCTCATATGTTGATATCTATTCATTTTAAAAGCAAAAATCCGGATGAATATCGGTTTGACCTATTTTTGGAAAGGCTTTAGATGGATAGGTGTGGATAGAGTTTGCATGTTGATATCATAATTACTCCTACTATATATTTGAGAAGCATTCACACACACACATTTTGCTTATGTGCTTGATTCATTAGCAATGTGAGAATATTTTTGTGAGATTAATGAAAATCTATGATTCTCTCTTGGACTTTGACAAGTTATGAAATATTTTCTCTTATTGCTTGATTGTGTGATTGTGTGATGTCCCTTGTGAACAAATCTACTTGTTGATAATATGTGGAGCATATGTTAAGGGGGAGCTTTAGTTTATTCAACTTTCGCTTTCTATACGATTTGTTTGCTTAATATCTCGTTCTTTATCTCTTGTGTCCCTTGTCTATTCCTTGACAAAAAGGGGGAGAAAATGTATATCTCACCATGTTTGATATTGGGGAGTTTTTGTATACTTCACACCTTGTGTGGAAATTGTTCCAATTGTGTGAATCTTATTCCTCTTTGTGCTTAATTGTGACTTTGTCTTAAGGGGGAGAATTCTTGTCTTAAGGGGGAGAAAGAATTCTTTCTTGACAATGTTAAGGATAGTTGGTTCTTGGAAATTGGGAAACTAAGGGAATGCTTTAATATGAACATATTTTATTCACTTGAGATAATGTATTTGTGTATGAGATAAGGGATATCTTCTATGTTTGTTGTTTGGTTAAATAACTCACCATTCTTCTTTAGAGAAGATCTCTTTTTGGTTGCTATTTTCTCTCATAGGTACTTTGAAGACCGAAAGAGGAATTCTTGAAGACTTGAAGACTTTTTAGTCCAGGAATTTCTTTGTAATGTGAGATTGAGAGTATGCTATCATTTTGAGTTTATTTGAGTGAAACATTGTATGGTGAGGTTGAGTGCTTTTGCCATGGAATAGCCAAAGGGGGAGATTGTAAGGTTTATGATTTGTATTGGCTTAATTCCAATGCAAAACACTCTATGATTGTATTAGTTGTTGCTTAGGACATTATTTGAAGAAAGGAAGCTTAAGAAGTGAAGAGCAACGTCTACTGCAAAAGTCGTCTTCAAGAGGTGAAAAACGTCAAAGGTAAATCTTGACTTCCATCCTCTTGCAAGGCGTTAGCGCACACCCACACAATTCATACATGTGTGTCCCTGCATCGTGGTTCAAACATTTGGTATAACACATTCACACACTTCATAGAATGCTCATGCATTGATCTTGTATTGACAAACATTGTGAAATTGCATGCTTTGTGACTATCTCTTTGATATGGCATGTTTGTGTGAATATGTGTTTATTTGTTTCCGTATTTTGTGTTTAGGACTTGAACATGTTCTTATTTAATGCCTTATTGAGTTCCGGTCGTTTCGGTTACTCATTCATAAGGTTTCGAGTCCAAACAAGTTGACTATGCTACTTTTCGTTCTCATTTGTTGTGTTGACTTCATCGTCAGATTCCGAGATGATTTCTCAACCTTTTTTCAAAGTTGAGTAGTCGTAGTCGTGCGTGAGGGAGTCACAGTTCGTAATCTGAAAACGGATTCGAAATCGAAGTTCGGATGCCCAAGATACGGCTGAAGAACGTGAGAATGCGCGAGAGAGGCTAGAGTGGCCATGAGACCACGTGTGCCCCTCCCCGTGGCAGAGGCCGTGGGGCCCACGGCCAGGGACCCTCTCTGGTCCCGTGTGGCCCACGCGCCCCCCACGGGAGGGTGACGTGGCTCATGGTGATTGGCCCTGAAAAACCTTCTCTTTCCTCCTTTTAAACTCCTCTCCTTCCCTCCACACATGTTGAAGAACTTGAAGTGATTTTCACGAAATTTCTGCAGTTTTCTTCAATTTTTTGTTTTCTTATTTTGATCATAACTTTCTCATACGAACTCGAAATCAATCGATTCAAAAGCCAAAATTGTTGGTCTTGAAGAGAGCTAAAAACCCCAAGCATTTTCAGAGGCATTTGACTTCGACATTTTTCCCAAAAGTCTCATCTTCAGTACGTGGTCAGGTTGTTTGTTTCAACTTCTTCTTTTTCAATTTCATCTTTGATCATCTCTTGATTCTTACTATTTGATTGATGAAATTTGTTAAGAAGTATGTTAGATCATATGCTAGGGGTGTTTGATCATTAGTTAATTGAGTTTTAGCTTTGTGATTTGTTTTGAACATATATGTGCTAAACTTGATTTATCATGAAATTGATTCTATAAAATATATGTGTGATGTGCTTCATGTTATTTTCTATGTTTTATTTCATGATCTAAGAACTAGGTTTTTAGTGTGATATATTGAATATTCATACCTTTGTTCTTATTGATTTACATGTCTTGATTTCTAGATAATCTTGTGATTGTGTGTTGGAAGCATATTCTAGATTGTCATTGAACATGTACATTTTGCTTGATTGATCATCTAGCTTAATTTGTTTGTGTTTGCATCACTTGCATCACTTTAGATCATAGCCTTGCATTAGGTTGAAGTCTCTAGCAAAGTGAGTGAAGCTTTGTGGATAGAGCAAGGAAGTCTTGTCTAGGGTCGGGAGGATCCGGATAGGCAAGCATGAAATCTTCCTAGAGACGTGAGCGTCTTGGATAGGAAGTTACTTTCTAGAGGTGTAGGATACATCTCGGATAGGAAGTAGGCTTGGTGATTCACTAGCCCGAGGGTAGATTAGGAGTTGATAGCTTGAGCGGATATCATGAGTGATAGCTTGAGTGTGTAAATCCTTTTTCACATAGTGGATTGCTTCGCCGGTGGTTGTGGTATCAACCCGAGGATGTTTCCTCATTGAGGTTTTACCACGTTAAAATCATTGTGTTCAATTTTCTTTACTTTCTTTTATCTTCCATATATTACATTGTTTGCACATCTTGTAAATTGATTAACTCTTGTCTTAGTGAAATCAATTCATTTGCTAAATCTTATCAAGTGTGCATTTTGCTTTGTAATTTTCCGCATTATTTTTAATTGGAAGAATTTGGAGCCTATACCTATTCACCCCCCCTCTAGGTATATTTACACTATATTGCTTAAGGGAATTTCATGAGGCCATATTTTCAAGCGCATACAATAGAGGTATACACGGATTGCCCGTTGAAACTCATCCTCCAAAAGCCGGAGCTGTCAGGAAGATTGACCAAGTGGGCAGTGGAACTCAGCGAATTCGACATCAGGTAAACGCCAAAAGCAGCAATCAAAGGGCAGGCAGTGTCAGATTTTATAGCAAAATTCACCGAGCTGGATGCCGAGGTAATAAGGATAATGGAAGATGAACAAGCGAGTGAATTTCAATGGAAGTTGCATGTAGACGGGTCATCAAACACACATGGCAGCGGGACGAGAATAGTCATAACAACCCCGGAAGGAGACGTTGTGGAGTGTGCCATGAGGTTCGATTTCAAAGCAACCAACAATCAAGCAGAGCATGAAGCTTTGTTGGCCGGTTTGAGGGTCTTCATAGTATTGGGAGCAGATGAGTTGGAAATTTATAGCGACTCACAAGTTGTGGTTAACCAGGTATTGGATGAATACTAGGCAAGGGAAGAACACATGATAGCTTACTTGGACATCGCAAAGAGGTTGCTCAGAAAGTTCAAAATGTACAAAATCCGTTAGATTCCTCGGGAAGAGAACAAAAAAGCAGATGCTTTGTCAAAATTAGCTTCAGCCACCATGAGCATCAGGTCCAAAGTAATACCGGTGGCGCACCTAACTAAACCGAGTACAGCAGAACCCGAGGAAGTCATGATAACAGAGATCCGACCAAGCCCAGGTGATTGGACAGCCCAGCTCGGAAAGTACTTGGAGGAAAACGTATTACCGGAAGATGCTGTGGAAGCTAAACGCATCAAATACAGGTCAACCCGATACACAATTCTAAGGGGAGAATTATACAGGAGGGGGTTCTCAAAGGTACTACAAAGGTGTGTTGCCGGCGAAGAAACCAGAAAAATCCTAAAAGATGTTCAAAGTGGGGTATGCGGGAACCATACTGGAGGTAAGAGCCTAGCACGCAAGGTACTTAGACAAGGATTCTACTGGCCGACCCTATTCGCAGAGGCGCAGCGATTCGCGGAGAGTTGCGAAACATGCCAGAGAATAGCAAATGACATTCGGCGACCCCCAGAATTACTCAGAAGCTTAACCTCACCTTGGCCTTTTGCCATGTGGGGCCTCGATCTAATAAGACCAATGCCCACAGGAATAAAGGGAGGTGCAAACACGCTATTGTGGCAGTGGACTACTTTACCAAGTGGGCAGAAGCAGAGGCACTCAAGCACATCACCGAAGCAAACACCACTAGCTTTGTCAGAAAGAACATAATATATAGGTTCAGGATCCCGAGCATCATCATAACAGACAATGGGACCCAATTCAACAACATCAAGTTCAGAGAAATGTGCGAAGAGTATAAGATCACAAACTACTACGCATCACCTGCTCACCCTCAAACCAATGGCCAGGCCGAAGCTGTGAACAAAGTGATTAAGCACACACTAAAAGCAAAGTTGGAGGCAAAGAAAGGCAGCTGGGCGGACAAACTACCCGAGGTACTATGGGCATACCGAACAACTGTAAGGTCTTCCACAAGGGAAACTCCTTTTGCACTGGCATTTGGAACAGAGGTTGTTATCCTAGCAGAAATATATTTTACATCCCCTAGGGTTCAACTATACAGTCCCGAGCACAATGCAAACATGCTGCAGCAGAACTTAGACGAACTCAAGGAAGTCAGGGATGCAGCACAAATAAGAAATGCTGCGTACCAGCAAAGGGCTGCAAGATACTATAATTCCCATGTTTGAGAGCGTAGATTTCAGCTCGGAGATTTAGTACTAAGGAGAGTGTCCCCGAATACCAAAGACAAATCAGCAAGATCCCTTGCCGACAAATGGAAGGGGCCATACATCATCAAAAGAATCGCGGGGCACGGGGCCTACATGATAGCCCGACCAGAGGGTAGCCTGGTACCCCGACCATGCAACGCACAATATCTCAAGACTTTCTACCCCTAAGGAACCCATCCTTGTTTATGTTAATTTATTCTGCTTTAGTTCAGTTTTAGCTTCACAATTGAGTACTTACAGATTTATTTGTTGATTTCATTGCCATGTTGATTATCTAATAAAGATCAGTTGCTAATAGAAAAGTTATTTAGCAGAGTAGATAGCTTCCATGATCAAAGAGCAACACTTCAATAGCGGCCACTTAAAAGCCGACCAAATAAACTCCAAATTTGGGCGCTATAAAGCCGCGAAAGAGCGGACGAGTAGTGCTCGAAGAGCGAAAAAGCTAAAGTAGCGTGCCCGCCTAGTTAAGACGATGCGAATGCATCCCTTAAGCAAAAAGGCAAAACCGAGGCACCAGGATAACTGGAAAACTGCTCGGAGCGCTGCTAGAAAGGCTAGTGAGATGCGTAGCCATGTTGGCCGGTACATATTACCCCAACGATTCGGCGAAACCTTGGACAGACAAAATCGGGAGACGTCCTAGATGACTTGTGCAAGGACCTTAACGTATGGTCGTGGTGAGCCTCGGCGTAACGTTGAGGTAAAAAAACCTTAATAAAAGACCGAAAAATAAATACCAGTTAAATAAGATACTCGGCCGAATCAAATTAAATGCCAGTTAAATGAGATACTCGGCTGAATTAATTAAATGCCAGTCAAATAAGATACTCGGCTAAATTAATTAATTGCCAATTAAATAAGATACTCTGTTAATTAATTTAATCAAGAGACTCGGCCTAAGTAAGATTAGGGATTTCCAAAAATCCATAAAGATATCCGAGTGCAGGGAAGTTAGAAACAGCGGAACAACGTAAGAATTAAAGATTCATATTTATACGAGTAAAGGTGGATACAAAGATCATTACAAGAAATTAAATAAAAATCAAGAAGACGGCGCTGGGGGTTGTGAGCTGCTCCCGTCGACGCTCGGGTCGGGTTCCATCACATATTCGCTCAGGAGGTGATAGCGCTCCAAATGTTCACATTTAGCGCTCCCTATTCCTATCTTTTGTGTTCGTTTCCGAGCACTTTTGTGTATATAATGTGTGTTTTATCTATGTGCAGGTAAATATCCCATATGGAAGGTGTTTGTACTGAAAGTGGGCAAAATAGGGCAATTTTGTGTGAAGAAGTCCAAGGCTGGTTTGTACGGCTGGAATGAACCCGCCTAGCAAGAGAGCATGAACCCGCCGAGGACCAAGGCTAGCTCAAACCTTTGGGAAGGCTAGACATGTCCCGCCGCACGAACCCGCTAAGATTCTGGCTAGTTCGTGTGGCTAGACATTGCCCGCGGAACCAAACCCACCTAGATTCCCGCTAGCTCGTGCGGCTGGACATAACCCGCCATCCAAGCTCGCCAAGACCAAGGCTGGTTCGTGCGGCTAGACATTGCCCGCCTTACGAACCCGCCTTACCCCTGTCCGAGCCAAAATCATGATATTTTCAGGGGCATTTCAGTCTTTTCACACCTCATTCATGCCCAAAACTTGCCACCATATATATACATCCCTTTTGCCTCTCTTTCAATCGGTGCACCACCCAACTTTGCTCCAAGAAACCACTTTTCTTGGATTGATCATCACAAAAGAGAGAGGGCAACTCCAAGCTTCCATGGGGGATTTTCCTCCATGGAAAGCCTTCCATGGAGAGTAGAGATGCAGAGAAAGGAGAGGCTTGGGTGTCAAAACCGAGCCAAGGGAGTTTCATAGCAAGGGAGACCTATTGGAGGCTTGTCTTCAAGGGTTATTTCTTCATTTACTCATCTCTTGTATTTCTATTGATGTGTAACCCATTTGGGAGTATTGTAAAGCAACACTTATGCTAATATATGTATGTTTGTTCATTTGCTTTGATTTGGTATTGATTCATTCCTAAATGTATAGTGATTAAGCTCTTTTCATGATATTCATATGTATGGATGATTATGTGTTGATATGTATGTATGGATGAGATTAGGAGTAGATTAATTAAATGATTAGGAGTAGTTGTAATCAAATATCTCATTTGTTTATGTATGTTGATGTATGATTTACTATGTATGTGTTTAGAGTGATTAGAGTAATTGAGAGTTGAGTTTGTGCTCAGATTTCCATTCCGGGTATAAATTCAGCTATTAGCTATATGGAATGGAAATAGCTTAGGTGTGCATAATCATGCCACTTTAGCTTTGGTGCATAGTTCTTGTGCTTAATGGGTCTAAACCCTAGACACAATCACTTTTCCGATTGGAAAGTGAGTACATGATTTCGGGAATTCCCTAATCAAGATTTCGGGGTAATTTCCTTAATCAAGAGAACGAACCCTTTACTGAATTAATTGGATTTACATGATAAACAATCCACATAAATTGCATAGTGTGTTTGGTGAACCAATTTCCCATATGTATTATATATCTTGCTTTTCTCCCAGCCACCTTTATTTTCGTAGTTAGGGTGTCTTGCCTTTAGGAGTAGATTAACTTAATTAGGAGTAGATTAATTAGATAGCCAAGACACCTGGCTACATTTCTACCTTAGTTAGCTAGTTTACATTTTCGCACACACCACACCGCATTCCTTTTTACATGCTTTAATAAACACTAGAACTAGATACAGTTAACAAATCCATTCCCTATGAAATGAACCGTACTTGCCGCTATGCGATCGTAACGATCCGTGCGCTTGCAGAAAAACATACGTGCCCCATTTATTTTACGATAGTTTAGAGAACTATCATGTGTCCCGCGTGCGCCGGTCAAGTTGTTGGCGCCGCCAGGGATACTTTATTACAGACCGTTTCAGGGCGCGTCATGAGGCTATCGTTAGAGGGCCATATGATCACATCCTCTTTTTCATCATCCATCCAGGCACTATAGTCAGTCCCGGGGACGGGCCCCAAATCAGGGTTCTCACCATCAATCCCCGCTTTCTCACAAGCATGAAAAGTGGAGAAGGAATCGGCAGTGGGAACCTCCAGGTGCATGGGATGTGGCGCCTTACCTTTACTACGACAATATGCTCGCCACTCTTTCATCGTGATCCGAAGAGACTCCAGAGATGTATCCACATGCTTTTTTATGGAAAGGCAACAGTTGGCCCTAGCCCGATCAGTCGCCCTATTTTTCATACCGAAGAACTCTCTAGCCGAGACCATCCCCCGCTGGAATTCCCAGAGAAGCAAAGCATCATAGGCTAGAGATCTTTTGAAATGATCAACACCTTGTATCTCCAGTTCCAGCCTAGCTTTCTTCGATAGAGACCTAACTGTCAAAGCCTGACGCTCCAAGTCTTCGATTCGGCGTTCGTAAGATGACTTGGCATCTTCAGCGTTCTGCTCAGCCTGTAGCAAAGCATCTTGAGTGGATAACAACTGATCCCGCAAGGTGTTGGCTTCCTCAGCAGCAAAAGATGCTTTTTGCTCAGCCTCCATCTGGCGTGCCAAGCATTGATCCAGGAGCACCTGATTTGATTTAACCCCTTCCTGATAAGCTAGCTCAACCCGAGCGCGGCGATCTTCGCTCTCCTTTAATTGGGCTTCCAGCCGCTTTATTCTGTCCTCCTGGGCTTCACTGGTTCGGTAGGCCTCAGACATTTTGGCTACCATCTACAGCAAATCAAAAGTGAATGACTAAGGAAAGCAACGGTAACAAAAGAAAATACAAAATTATAGTTGGAACGTTACTCACATAGGAAGCGTTGTTAAAACAGCTGCAGAGTCGGTCAGACGGAGTGTCAACCCTGAGGCGACTCTAATGATCCTCCCCAATATAAGCATGGCCCGAGAACATGGCTTTCAACATAGACTGGGGGGTAGGATCACCAGGTTGACTCGGCAAACCCGGGCCACCAACACCAGCATCGGGCACGACAGCAGATGTTTGAGCTTGGGAGAATGAGCCGTCAAAGCCTCCAACCTGAGTCTCAGCATGATCTCTCGGAGGCGAAGGAAAAAACCTATCTTCAACCCTAACGCTAGTCTCCTCATCGCCCGAAGATGAGTCAACATAGGCAACCACCCGGGGAATCTTGGGAGTAGGACGCCCAGGAGAAAAAGAGGCCTTCCTTTTTCCCGATTGCCTCCCACGAGTATCAAGGCCGGAAGCAGGATCTTCCACATCAACCCCAACACCAGGTGATTCGGGGATAGAAGTTGCTGCAGTGCCAAAGGGCCCCCTGGCCCCGACAAAGCTTCGAGACGCGGTAGCCGCTTCATCAAAAGCAGGACCCCTCAGATTGCCCTGATTACTAGGCGAGTGGTCCCGCTCATTCCCAGGCTGCCTCCCGCGAGTGTTCAAATCAACAGCAGGATCTTCAGAATCCGGATCAAGATGCCTCAACTCAGTATCACCACCCGCGGGAGATGGAACAGGGATTGATTCGGGAGGGACCGGAACTTTGGGGGCCACTGCACCAAGAGGCTCCCTAACCGGCTCAGCATCCCATGGCATTTATAGTTTAATATTATAATTGTGAAAGTAAATAATCATAAGGTCTAAAGACTATGAGAAAAGAAGAATTGTTCATACATCTGGATATGTATGAGGTAGACACAATTCTTTAGTCAGTCTTGAATAATGTTCACAACTTAAGTTAAAGGTTGGGCACATTTATCTTGTTAAAGTTGTAGAATTCTTTTGCTAGCAATTGAGTGGGATCAAATGAGTTATGATGAGTCTGAAATCATCGGAGGGTCTTCGAGTAAAAGAATCTAATGCACTTGGCGCATTGAACTGGATCACAATGAAATACTTTATCTAGAACCGTCAATAGATAATAGTCTTTTCATTATCAGGACAATCGGAGAGTCTATCTTAATCCTGAGATAAATGATGGACTTATGCTTGCAAGTGGTATCATTTGAGTTATCAATGAGTACGATTATATAGCATAGTCTATCCTCGATAGTTTGGTGATATTCATTTGTTAATTGATAGAGGACTTCATTTATAGATATGGACATCATGGCTCCATTTATTAAATGAGAGTAGAATATCATCATATATATGTTTTGAGGTATTGGATATTGAATCTTAACGTTAAGTTTTCGATAGAGTCTATTGAAACATGACTTCTGGACAAGTCAAAATATCCAAGTTCAAAATGTGGTCATATGAGTAAATATGGTAACTTGGAGAGCTATAGGTGGTCTATGAGCTCTTGGCGATTACTGATATTCTTCACGAGAATACACCATCTCCAATAAGATTGTCTAGGGTACGAATGAGAAATATTTACTTATTCTATCTTTATTTAAGAGTTCAATTTTAGCTCTTTAGTGGAATGAGTTAAAATTAATGGATCGGACCTAAGTGAATCATTTGTTAATTGTGATTAGGTTATGTCTATTGAAGCTTAAATTTAGATAGCCCGCCAAGATCCCCAATCCACACGGACTTGCATGGATCACTTGATATATTCTACCGGACCAATTTATGGGTCCATCTAGAATTATATTTAATATATTAAGAATATAATTTGCACATTATTTATTTAATGGGCTGATCAATTATATTAATGTGAAAGTATACAAACGTAGTTAAATTGCTTAAGGCATACCTAGAGGGTGGTGAATAGGTTTTTACACCTTTTTCCAATCCCTTAAACAAACTTTCGTTTGTCCCTCAAGATAGCCTTACACACAACAAAATAAATCAAGAAAGACATACATAGACAATATGAGAATATAATCATGTGAACAAGGTCTAAGTATATCACCTAGTTGTGTGAGGTATAAGAACAAATAAACACAACAACAAAGAAAGCTTGTATTTCAATAGATGTTCAATGAGTTACAAGAGTGATCAAATATCACTATACAAAAATTACAATGTACAAAAGAATCATATATACAAAAATGATCAAAAGAATGAATCCACAAATCACACTTTACAAATACTTGCTTCACTATATATTACAAGTGAATAATATGAAACAAGATAATAACATACACAAATAAAATATAAAAGATAGAGATAGGAAGAATTAACACAAGAGATTTTTTAACGTGGTAAAACCTCCAAGGAAGAAACATCCACGGGTTGAAATACAACTATTAACCGCCAAAATTGGCGGGGATCAAAAAAGAATTCTCCACTAGTGTTGAGAAGAAAGCCAGGATCCAAAATAATAACGAAAAGTTATCCGAGTACCTCGCCTGCTAGCCAACGGGCTAAAGGTAAAAGCTTCTACCTACCCCGATCAGGTCCAGGGTCTCCATGGCTGGGAAAGCACTAGGAAGCCAAAAGGCGAGGGGTTTTTTTTTGGATGACGCAACCGCTACAAAATCCCAGTACCCAGTTACCCCGAGTACCCCGATACTCAGGCATCCAGGCACCCTACTACTTGAAAGCCCCAATATCTGCAAACGTGTTTCGAAAGGGGCACGAGGAACGCGGGGTACCCGGAATACCTCAACCAGCAAAGCACGTGACTTACACATGGCAAAATACACACCAGGACCCCCGCAGAAGCGGGAGGAAGATACCCCGAAGGGTAGACTACATATAAACACTAAAACGTCACTGTTCAGGGTTGAAACTCAAGCTACAACGCGGCATTCGTTCCCGCCAATTTAGGATCCTATTCTTAATAGGAGTCAACTCAATTTTGGAACTGGAAAAGAAGGAATCACCTGATCTTTCGGGATCAATTTCCCGATGAAAGAGTCGGGCCCCAAAGGAAGACCCGTGCATCACTAAAACCCTAGACAGAGGTTCTAGGAGTGCTCGGCAAGAAAGGGGCCTATATATTAATCATACATCCACCTAAGAAAGGGAGGCGACCACACTTTTTACTACTTATCGACAGGCACGAAAAGCTCCATCTCTATTTGTTCCCCATATACTTTACTTTCTCCTTGTTAGAAGATGATTAGTACAATATCAAGTTGTAAGATCCCACTGTGATCGAGATCCATATACATATATAAACAACCTTTGTTTTATGCATCCATCATACGAGAAATCATCCATCTTACTATTCACATCCACCATAATATCGAGATCATGACACCTAGCGGGATACTAGACTACTAAGTATCTCACTCTCATTACTCACATCCACCATAATACCGAGATCGTGACATCCAGCGGGATACCAGACTACTAAGTATCTCGCTGGCCCTTATCGAATCCCGATCCGGATCCGTCACCTACAAGCCCCCATCACGCCTGACAGATTCCAAAGAACTAGCGGGGTATCGGGGTATAGAGTATCCCGCTAGCCCAGATCCAATTAGATCCGGGTCCCTCATATACCGTTAATTCTAAATTGCACCCCAGTGATAATTTTGGGTTAACAACAACCATTAGGGTACTATATATATTGGATGATAAAAATAGAGGATCAACAAAGTGACCAATTTTTAGCTCACCCAACCTAGTGGAGTCTAAGTCTACCCAACCCTATTAGAAAGTATGAAATCCCTCAATGATGCGGAACCACCATATATTGGACAACACACAAAACCAACTGTTAACCCAAAATTGTCACCGGGGTGCAATTTAGAATTAACGGAATGTGAGGGACCCGGATCTAATTGGATCTGGACTAGCGGGATACTTTATACCCCGGTATCCTGCAAGTTCTTTGAAATCTGTTAGGCGTGATAGGGGGTTTGTAGATGATGGATCCGGATCAAGATCCAACAAGGGCCAGCGAGATACTCAATAATTTGATACCTCGCTGGGCGTCACGATCTCGATATTATAATGGATGTGAGTAGTAAGATGGATGATTTCTCATATGATAGATGCACAAAACAAAAGCTGTTTACATATGTATATGGATCTCGATCACAGTGGGATCTTACAACTTGGTATTTGACTTAACAATATTGTAGTAGGAAAAAGTAAAGCATATGGGGAACCAATCGAGATGGAGCTATTCGTGCCTGTCGATAAGTAGTAAACAAGTGGAGTGTAATGGTTATACCAGTCTTCCTCCGTTGATATGCGGGTTACCTCTCTTAGCGGAGGAGTCATTCGGGGTGGAGTTCTTCTAGTAGGATATCTCTCCCGGTACTGAGGAGGTGGTGGCCTGTATGTTGATCGATTTGGGGGAGGGTTCTGTACTCTCCTCACAAGTGCAGGCTTTGGGGATTCCTTCTTAGATCGCTTAGATGTCCGGGCTTCATCATGCTCAACCTTAATTCGGAGCTGCTCATCTATGTCCACCTGCTCCAGCGCCCTATCATAGGCCTCCTAGTATGTCTCAGGCGGGTGTTTGGCGAATGACTGGAATAACCTGCCGGCCCATAAGTTTCTTCTGAAGTTGGCGAGGGTTTCCTTCTCAGCAAACACTCCCATCTGGATTACTTCCATGTGGAATTTTTCTACGTAAGATCTCAATGTCTCACCCCGCTCCTGGATCACATACTACAGAAGGACGGGATCCTTAGGGCGGGCTTGATTCCCTGGAACTGAGCACAAAAGTCGGTACTGAGTTTTGTGAATGAATCTACGCTTCCTGGGGGTAATTTCCTGAACCAAGTCTTAGCATAGTCGGTCAGTGTTGAAGGGAACATCCTGCACATAGCTAACCGGGTAGCGTTCTGGATGTCCATCTGGTGGACAAAGCTCTCCATGTGACTCACAGGATCCTCCGATCCAGAATATTTTTCAGTGGGCATTTTGAACTTGGGGGGCAACTTGGCTTCTCGAATCCTCCTGGAAAATGGCGCATTCATCTCCCCCAAGGGGTTCTTCCGAGTACCTCATTGTTTTCTTTTCTTCTCTTCGATTCCTCGAGCTCCTTCGCCATCTTAGCCATCTGATCCTCAAGGCGTCTGGATCAGTTGTGTCCAGATCATGCCATTGAGTCCTTACTGTTCGAGGTTTTTGATTTCCCATCAGGTTCCT
Source organism: Acer saccharum (assembly GCA_030490815.1). Classification (NCBI taxonomy): domain Eukaryota; kingdom Viridiplantae; phylum Streptophyta; class Magnoliopsida; order Sapindales; family Sapindaceae; genus Acer; species Acer saccharum. Next base: position 33,632,164 of record CM059877.1, read on the forward strand.
TATGTTCCCCTTTATGTCGACGGGCACCCCGTTGGTCCTTCCGGGACCCAGTACTGCCGCCTGCGTCGGGCTGAGGATCCCTTTTCCTTACCGCTGGCCTCGTTGTTGACTGGGCTTTTCTAGGTGGAATGTCGATATCGGATTTCACCGATCGATGTCTAAGATCTTCGGGATGATTCTGTACCGGTAATGGTGGTCCGAGTCTGTCAAAAACTGGGACCCGAGTACTTGGTCCAGCTCCTTCTGTGAATCTAGGTGATTCAAAAGGTATCCCTTGAGCAATCATTCGAAGGCGGACGCTTTCCACATAGGCAGTAGTTTGTTGCTCTATGGCCTCTCTATTGGCCTCTGGGGCCGCGGGGTCCTGTGGTGTTGGTTCGGGACTCGGTGGCGGGATTGGTACTGGGATCTGGCTTCTGGTTCCTTTCCTTTTCCCCTGAATCCTCTGGGTGGAAGCGAGGGAATGAGGCACGGAGTTCGGGGGCTGTCCTTGGGAGGATCGAAGCCTCATCTTCTATCTTCTCCTGAGTTGAACTTGAAAGCTTGTTAAAGGGTGGGGAGTGATTCCCACAGACGGCACCAAAGTGTTAACCCAAAATTGTCACCGGGGTGCAATTTAGAATTAACGGAATGTGAGGGACCCGGATCTAATTGGATCTGGACTAGCAGGATACTCTATACCCCGGTATCCCGCAAGTTCTTTGAAATCTGTTAGGCGTGATAGGGGGTTTGTAGATGATGGATCCAGATCAGGATCCGATAAGGGCCAGCGAGATACTCAATAATTTAATACCTCGCTGGGCGTCACGATCTCGATATTATAATGGATGTGAGTAGTAAGATGGATGATTTCTCATATGATAGATGCACAAAACAAAAGCTGTTTACATATGTATATGGATCCCGATCACAGTGGGATCTTACAACTTGGTATTTGACTTAACAATATTGCAGTAGGAAAAAGTAAAGCATATGGGGAACCAATCGAGATGGAGCTATTCGTGGCTATCGATAAGTAGTAAACAAGTGTAGTCGGCTAGGGTTGCCTCCTCCCTTCTGTCATCATATCATCAATATATATAGGCCTCCTTTCTTGCCGAGCACTCCTAGAACTTCGGTCTAGGGTTTTAGTGCTGCACGGGCCGTTTTTGGAGTCCGACGATTTCGTCAGGAAATTGATCCCTAAAGATTAGGCGATTCCTTCCTTCTTGGTCCCTGATGAGTTGACTCCTATTTAAAATAGGTTTTTTTTTTAAACGGCGAGAATGAATATCGCGTTTGTAGCTTGGCTTTTATCTTGAACGGTGACGTTTAGTATTTGTAATCTATTTTTCGGTGTGCCCCCCTCCTGCTTCTGCGGGGTCTGCCTACTAGGACCTTGGTATATACCTTGCCATGTATATGCCACGTGTTTCGCTGGTCGGAGGTATCCCGGATACCCCGCGTCCTTCGTGCTTCCTGTAAGATGATGTTTGCAGATGTCGGGGCCTCAAGCAACGGGGTACCCAGACACTCGGGTATCGGGGTACTCGAGGTGGTAGTTAGGTACTGGGACCTTTTCATGGCCGTGTCCTCCAAACCCCCATTTATCTTTTGGCTTCCTGGTTCTTTCCATGGTCCCAGGAATTTTGGACCTGGCCGGAGTGGGTGGAGGCCCTCCCCTTAGTCCGTCAACTAGCATGCAGGGTACCCAGACATTTTTGCTTCTACTTTGGATCCCGGCTTTCTTCTCAAAGCTAGTGGAAAATTCTTTTTTGATCCCTGCCAATTTTGGCAGTTAACACCAATATCGATGGAAGATTAGAAATTCCTCAAGAGTGCATACACCTCCCATGTACCCCGCTCTTTTGGAGTCTATGTCTAACCATACGCCTAGGCCTACCAATATAATAGCCAACTCCCTATCCAAGGCACTCATGCCTTTAGGGGGCCTCCCATGCATGACTATCCGAGTCCTCCCGACTCTAGCCATGACTTCTTGCTTGCCTATCCGAGTCATCCCGACTCTAGGCAAGTCTTCTTGCTTGGCTATCCGAGTCATCCTGACTCTAACCAAGACTTCATGCCTTTTACAAGGACTTCCTAGTGTGATCATGTGAATGCAAATGATGCAAACAACCAATTCAACATAGAACATGTGATCAATACATTCCATGGTACAAATAGACCTAAACATGTGATATCACAAGTAATAAAAGTCTAGATGCAAAATACAAGAATAAAACCTAAAGCATATGCAAACACTAAGCACATAAGCTCAAAGTCTCATTCACACATACAACACTTGAACAAAATATATTCATGAAGTACAAGTTCAAGATGCTATCAACATACAATAAAATGTTAGATACATTAGATTAAATCAATCAATATTCTAGCCAAAATATAGAGCAAGGATTTAAGATATAAATCAATTAAATCCTAGATAGCTCTAAAACACATACAAATGCAATAATCCTAGATTTCATCAATCAAAGGATCAAAACAAGTCTCAAAGTCATTAATTACAAAATTGATTCAATCAAGTCACAAACAACCTAAGATATCAACCAAATCACAATACAACTCACAATCATGTGAAAAACCTAGAATCATGGAAACTAGTTCACAAATGTCTCTAAATACACTTTTGATTAGGATTGATTGTGAAGCTATCTTTCTCAATAGCATTCACCAAACATACAAGTATATATAAAAGAAGAAACCCCAAGCAAATTGAAGGTTATAAAAGAAGAAATCCCAAAGATAAGACCAATACCTTGGATTCACAAGCTGGTTCGGTTTTCTATGTAGAACCACCAGAAAAATCGATCAAACAGCTGTCAAACCACTTGGACTAGGTAGAGGACGTGATTACGAATGATCTCCAACTTGAATCACTCAATTCCGACTCCGTATGAAGAAGTTATGGTGTTTGGAAGATGAGAAAATTTTAGAGAAAAAATCTGACGGGATTTTACAATTTTTCTTCTTGAAAATGAAATGGAGGGAATGGAAGGAATTTAAAAGGAGGAGAGAGAGAGATTTTTTGGCCCAATCAGAGGTGGCCACATCACCCACCCCATGGGGGGCGCATGGGCCACACTGGACCAGAGGGGTCCTCTGGCCGTGGGTCCCACGGCTCCCACACGGCTTGGGCCACGTGGCCTTTTGGCCACACTCTCCTCTCGCGTGCTCCCTCACATTCTTCAGCCGTATCTTGGGCATTCGAACTCTGATTTCAAATCCATTTTCGGATTACAAACCGTGACTCCCTCACGCACGACGACGACTACACAACTTTGAAAAATGGTTGAGAAATCATCTCGGAAAACGACGATGAAGTCAAATCAATGAATGAGAACGAAAAGTAGCGTAGCTACATCATTTGGACTTGAAACTAAGTGAATGAGTAACCAAAATGACCGGAACTCAATAAGGAATCATAATAGAGTATATTCAAGTCCAAATACAAAAATATGGAAATATACAAATACAAAGACACACACATATGCTATTTCCTAGACATAGTCATAGAAGATGCAATAAGCAAAGTTTGTCAAGATAGTATAAATGCATGAGCATATATTATCAAGTGTGTGAAAGTGATATATAAATGATGTTTAACCATGAAGGAACACACAAGGATGCCATGTGTGTGTGTGTGTGTGCCTAGCCTTGTAAGAGATATGAGGTCTTATATTACCTTTGATGATCAATGAAGCACATATCTCTTTGAAGCTGACATCTTGCATGAATTATGGCCAAGACTTTCTTCGTCTTCTTAAATCTTCAACATATGGACCACTAAACATTACAAAAGAAACACATTTTGATATGGAATACATACCAACACAAACTATAAACCTAACATAATGTATTAATGAAAGGCATGTGGGCTTGTTTCTTTTAGTAAGAATGGGTATGTTTCACATGTGGGCTTTTTAATTAAAGTCTAATGGATTAAATAAAATAAGAAAATAATATTATGCCCATTTATATGGTGTGGGCAGCAAGACTAATATTATAGTCTAAAATATTATTTTATTTTATTGATTGATTAAATGAAAATTAATTAATTTATTAGTTAATCATTTAATTAAGAATCAAAATCATTTTCTAATCAGGAAATATGTTTCTTAGAGTTATACTATTGGTAGTAGTATATTAAAGATAAAAGACTTATTTGGTAAGAAGATAAATAATAAGGTTTATTTATTTAATCAAATGAGGAAGTCTTTTAATAAGTCATAATAGTATTAAACACTTATGAGTTGTATTAGGGTTAGGATTCTAAGGTTGATAGGAATTAGGGTAAAGCACAAATCCTCTTTGGGAGAGAATTCGGCCAACCCTAATCCTTACACAAGAAGAATTCGGCCAACCCTAAAAGAAAAAAACAAAGAATTCGGCCACCCTATATATTACATAGGATAGATTTCAGCCACCCACTTCTTCTTCTTCTTCTAGCTTGAGTGAATTATTTCTTTCACTTAGAAAAATAATTCATACTCTAGACAAGTGTTAAAATTCGGCCAAGAGAGAAATAGAGAAAGAGAGTTCTAATTTCGATAGTGTTAGGATTATGCTCAATAGCAAGAGTGTAATATTGTTTTTGAAAATCTTTTCATATTAATAAAGTGATTTCTGGTTTAAACAAATATTATAGCATTTATAGATTGAATATTATAATTGTCAAAAGTAAATAATCATAAGGTCAAAAGACTATGAGAAAAGAAGAATTGTTCGTACATCTGGATATGTATGAGGTAGACACAATTCTTTAGTTAGTCTTGAATAATGTTCACAACTTAAGTTAAAGGTTAGGCACATTATCTTGTTAAAGTTGTAGAATTCTTTTACTAGCATTTGAGTGGGATCAAATGAGTTATGATGAGTCTAAAATCATCGGAGGGTCTTCGAGTAAAAGAATCTAGTGCACTGGGTGCATTGAACTGAATCACAATGAAATGCTTTATCTAGAACCGTCAATAGATAATAGTCTTTTCATTATCAGGACAATCAGAGAGTCTATCTTAATCTTGAGATAAATGATGGACTTATGGTTGCAAGTGGTATCATTTGAGTTATTAATGAGTACGATTATATAGCATAGTCTATCATCGATAGTTTGGTGATATTCATTTGTTAATCGATAGAGGACTTCATTTATAGATATGGACATCGTGGCTCCATTTATTAAATGAGAGTAGAATATCATCATATGGATGTTTTGAGGTATTGGATATTGAATCTTAACGTTAAATTTTCGATAGAGTCTATTAAAACATGACTTCTGGACAAGTCAAAATATCCAAGTTTAAAATGTGATCATATGAGTAAATATGGTAACTTGGAGAGCTATTCCAAGCTATAGGCGGTCTATGAGCTCTTGGCGATTACTGATATTCTTCACGATGATACACCATCTCCAATAAGATTGTCTAGGGTACGAATGAGAAATATTTACTTATTCTATCTTTATTTAAGAGTTCAATTTTAGCTCTTTAGTGGAATGAGTTAAAATTAATAGATCGGACCTAAGTGAATCATTTGTTGATTATGATTAGGTTATGTCTATTGAAGCTTAAATTTAGATAGCCCGCCAAGATCCCCAATCCACACGGACTTGCATGGATCACTTGATATATTCTACCAGACCAATTTATGGGTCCATCTAGAATTGTATTTAATATATTAAGAATATAATTTGCACATTATTTATTTAATGGGCTGATCAATTATATTAATATATTAATGAAAGGCATGTGGGCTTGTTTCTTTTAGTAAGAATGGGTCTGGTTCACATGTGGGCTTTTTAATTAAAGTCTAATGGATTAAATAAAATAAGAAAATAATATTAAGCCCATGTATATGGTGTGGGCGGCAAGACTAGAATAATAGTCTAAAATATTATTTTATTTTATTGATTGATTAAATGGAAATTAATTAATTTATTAGTTAATCATTTAATTGAGAATCAAAATCTTTTTCTGACTAGGAAATATGTTTCTTAGTAGTATACTATTGTGGTAGTATAATAAATATAAAAGACTTTATTTGGTAAGTAGATAAATAAGGGATTTATTTATCTAGTCAAATAAGGAAGTCTTACATATAGTCACAAATACACTAAGGAGTTGGATTATGGTTGAATTCTAAAGATTGATAGAGATATATATTATATATGGCAAGTTAAATTAAGATATATATATGATATGAACCTCACCAAGAACAGTGAGACCCGGAACCAATATATGGTAACGAAGGATCGTTTTCTAATTCAAGTTTATGAAAACAAAGAAAATAAAGGACCGTGACCCATTATCTATATGGAGATAAGAACCAACGGTATCAAGAAGGTTGTAGACGCCACACTCAAGAAAGAGAAAGAAGGTGAGTGATAAGTCAAGGTTTGAACGCCACAAGGTAGAACCTTGATAAGTTCATAGTTCAATGAAGAACCAAGAGAAAACGTTCTCTCAAATAATATTTTATTCAAAGTCTAATCTTTTCAAATAATACATCAATGCGTCCTTTAAATACTAAGAAAAGATCTAAACCCTAGACGACAAAAGAAAAGGAAATAAACTACTCAGCAATTAATTGCCTTACAATTAGGAAAGTAAAGGAATAAAAACTAGTAACTATTTGACTTTGTTTGGGAAACAAATCAACTATTTATTTGGGAAATAATTAAAAATAGGAAATATGCTAAAATTCGGAATCCTCCAACCCTAGCTTGTATCTCACACCATAATCAGCTCTTTATTAGGAAATATACTGAAATTCGGACTCCTCAACTCAAGTCTTCGCGCAACAAACTAGATGGCTGAATTTGGGCCTGTTGTGATCTGTTACGGAGGATGAAGTCTTCATAACATCTGTAGAGCTCGTCTTGGGCTTTCCGAAAACATATTATAATAGACAATCCGACTTCAGATGCTCTCTGTAGAGGCCCACGAAGTTCAGCCCGGCGTCCAGCTCTCTTACAGCTCAAGTCTTCGCGCAACAAGATAGATGGCCGAATTTGGGCCTGTTGTGATCTGTTACGGATGACAGAGTCTTCATAACATCTGTAGGGCTCATCTTGGGCTTTTCGAAAACATATTATAATAGACAATCCGACTTCAGATGCACTCTGTAGAGGCCCACGAAGTTCAGCCCGGCGTCCAGCTCTCGTACAGCTCAAGTCTTCGCGCAACAAGATAGATGGCTGAATTTGGGCCTGTTGTGATCTGTTACGGATGACGGAGTCTTCATAACATCTGTAGGGCTCGTCTTAGGATTTTCGAAAACATATTATAATAGACAATCCGACTTCAGATGCACTCTGTAGAGGCCCACGAAGTTCAGCCCGAATTTGGTCTTCATGTGGACTGAACTTGGACTTCAGCAACTCAGAATCAGCCCCCATTAAATGCTTCTTTGATCCTCTTGCCCCTTGTAATTGGCCCAACTGGAACATGAAATGGATCCGTTGGTGAAGCTTCTTGATTCTCATCAATATATATATATATATATATATATAAGAGATATGGATCGGTGAATATATAGATATTTATATTATATATATGGCTAGTGGATTCATAAATAGGGCAATATATATTATTTCGGATTCATATATAGCAATATATATATTATTTTGGATTTGCATATAAATATACATATATTATTTCGGGCAATAGATATATTTTTGAATGCATGTAGAATTCGGGTGATATATATATATATATATTCCTTGTATAGAATTCTGTAACCCTAATGTCTTGGACTTGAGAGTTTTTTCTTTTGCTAGAGAAAAATAGAATCCAACTCTTAGGGGGGTGTATTCAACTCAGACTTTGTTGGATTTGATTGGATTTTGTTGGAATTTAGAAATCAGGGTGTATTCAACTCAGAATTCATTGGATTTCAAACAAATCCGATGAAATCCAGGTGTATTCAACTCGAATTCTGAAGGATTTCAAACAAATCCAATGAAATCTGGGTGTATTGGAAATCCAATGGATTTGGTTAAGTGATGGATTTGGTTGGATTTTGCAGTGAAAAATATAAATAGAAATGGAAATCTCAAATCTTGGCCTCAACCCAAAGATTTGTGAAGATTTCATAACTCTCTCTCTCTCTCTCTCTCTCTCTCTCTCACTAGCTTCCCAAGAGCTCTCTCCGGTAATAATAGCAAGAGATTTCCAGATCTCCAAAAATCTCTTGCTTTTTTTTTTTTTTTCTAGACTGTTACATTTCAAGATCTCTCTCAGATTTCCCACTTGGAAACAAGATATCCTGAAACAAAAGTTTTTTTTTTCTCTGGAAACAAGATCTCTAACCTGTTTTTGTTGTTGATTTTATAGTTTCAATAACAGAACCCAAATCAAAAACTTGAAAGTGATAAAAAAATAAACACACAAATCAAAACACTCCAACACAAAAATTGGCATAGATTCATAGTAGATCTAGATCTAAAATGGTTCCTTTCATTGGTCTTGAAGGTGACCGATGTCATCTTCTTGAAGGTGGATGTTGATGAAGGTGAGTGATTCACGAGAGAGTGTTCGATCTTCTCGTCTGCATTTAGAGAGAGAAAAAATTGATGAAGATGGTGGTGGTGGACGGTGGGTTTTGATCTGAGTTTGGTTGTGAGAAGAAGAGATTAGGGAGATAAAAGAAAAAGGTTCACTCGAGTAAGGAAAGGAACAAATTTGACCTGGGTTTGAGAAGAAACGTTTGGTTTGATATGGGTTATTATTATTATTATTATTATTTTATATATAAATAAACCTATCACAATCGACCAGCTTTCAATTGCTAAGGATTGACAATTTCAGTCCACATATAAAATTCATTATTATTTTATTATTTAAGACAAATCCTTACAAATCCTTATAAATCCATCCAAATCCATCCAATTCTATTTAATGAACTCGAATGAACTCCAACGAACTCTTTACACAATAAAGACAAAATCTAATGAAATCTGTGGGATTTGTGAATTCCACCAAAATCCATCACTTAAAACAAATCCATCAAAATCCAATAAAATCTGGGTTGAATACACCCCCCTTAGACTAGTGTGATTTTCGGCCAGGAGGAATAGAGAGAAAAGTTTGTTCTTATTTCGATAGTGCACTAATTACTTTTACATCAAAAGGTTTTGTACACAATTTCGAATAAGGTTCACGCGAGTTTCGATCTAAAGATTGTGAATTCAAAAGTGACCAGACCATTCTTTGTTGTCTCTTGGAACTTGTTGTGACTAACGAAAAAGAAAAAGTTTTGTTAATCCATCCTCAGGTACACAATTCAAAGAGAAGGGAGACCACGCTCCTAGGTGATTCACGTTCATGATTGGATTGGAAGATCTTGTGGATTACCATCGACGCAATGTCAATTGGATCATGCGACAAAGGTATGATATCTTTACTATTATATGTTAATTAATTAAAGGGTTAAGGTTCAAATTATGGAAAAATTTTAAACTATACTAAACCCTTTTTTTAGTCTTGCTTCCGCTGCGTGCACGTATTTTTCCCTACAGATAGTGCACTTGTAAGCTTGAATATAAAAAAGCTTTGTACACAACTTCGAATTAGGTTCACGCGAGTTTCAATCTTAACGGTTGTTAAATTCAAAAGTGACCGAAACATACTTTATATTTTCTTAGATTTTATTGTGACTAATGATTAGGAGGAAAAGTTTTGTTAATCCATCCTCAGGTACGCAATTCAAAGAAAGGGAGACCACGCTCCTAGGTGATTCACGTTCGTGATAGGATTGGAAGATCTTGCGGATTACCATCGACGCAAAGTCAATCGGATCATGACACGCCCAAACCGGTTCTACAAATGTCACTGGTATATAACCTATTCTACCTCGGTTGTATTAAAGGGGCGTGCGAGTCTGGTGACCCTATTGCAAGTGCACAAGTCGTCAAACTAGTGTAGTGAGCAAATAAGGGTATCGTTCGCACGAGGTAAGCACTACAAGCTTTCTATCCTTAGATTACTCTACAATTTCCTAATGCTTCTAACAAGTTTACCTAAATTAACTAGTGATTATAAATGAATAGGTCTAAGTTGAAGATGTCGAATTAGCAATTACAACTACTTGAATTAAATTCTAAAGTGAAAATTGTTAAGGAATTAGATTCATTCAAGTAACATCCTAGCTACTAATCAATCAATCATTAAGCCTGTCCTCCAATTACTACATGCATATATTCATATGAATGTTCTAAGCACCTAATTCTCAACTTAATCACCATTAATTCTAAGATTAGAGAGTGATCAAGGGGAAATCAATGATTGAATGGTAGAGAATTACAAGTTAGTAATCTCTACTCATAGGTGCTTCTCTATTTAATATGCAATAAATGGTCCATGCATACAACTACATCAAGTTTTGCACTATAAAGAGATAGGTGGTTGCAACCACCACACATGCAATTATGAATGCACAAAACAAGATTTAAGAGGATTATACAAATATGATTGATTAGATAACAAGAAAGTACAAGAATTACATCTAATTCCTTAGCAAAAGGGATTAGCTACACATAGTATCAAAATTACAAGGGTTTACAAGTAAGGAAAACATCACCAATGGACAACTTGTGAAGTGGAAATGCTCTTCCTTGCAATCCAAGCAACTCACTCTTCTATGGCAACTTGAGATAATCACTCTAAGTAACCAAAATGGGGTGTTTGGCTACCTAGAAATTGGCCAAGAAAATACTATCTTTCTTGATTCCTAAGAACAAAATATCTTTAACTAATATCTCCTTTCTACTTCTCTCTCTAACTCACTCTATCTTCTCTCTAACTAAAAACTAACTCCCTACTCCATCTTGACACACTCGTATATGCATGAGAGAGGGGGGGTCTTCCAAAGACAATAGGTGGAGAAAAGGGGCAGACTTCTTTGACTATTGGGGCTGGCTTCAGTCTACTTGCAGCCTCTCAGAATCGGCGGCGGGCATGCACGGCGGCTAGTTGCCCGCCGCATGAACCCGCCGGGCACGATTTGCCTTCACCGCGGACTCCTTCGGTTGGACTTGTCTCGCCGTGGCCTGCCCAGGAACCCGCCGGTCATGACGGCGGCCTTGTGAGGCGGCTAAGTGCCCGCCTTCCAGAATGCTTGAGCTCGCCAATTTGAAGAGATACCTCCTCCGGCGGCTTTATTCCCGCCGGCCTGACTGCTTGAACCCGCCTACTTACTCTTTTTCTGCTTTTCTTCCCAAAATGCCCCCATTTCTTCACTTTAGACAAAAATACCCTTGAAACACCTGTTTTACCTGAAATTACTTATTTACACAATTAAACATATGGAATGCTTAGAAAATGATAGCAAAAACAAGATAAAAGGGGCACTAATATAAATATTTAGAGCACGATCAGACCCCCAAACCTGACTTTTGCTCGTCCTCGAGCAAACCATATATGTTAACTAACAGCAATTTTTCCTATGTACACAATATAAACAACGCACACTAAAAAATTTCCGAGAGCCAAGTTACAAATATACCAAATAGATGTGATGAAATAGGAAATAACATGCGGAAACCTCTAGATAGGTGCTAGCACAATTACATTCCTCAAAAACACTCTACACGGTGCATCCCACACTCTAAATGTTCAGTTTCAAAAACTAAGCGCTCAAAAGCAAGAACTCAATTCGCCTTGACTCTATCCTTACCGGAATTCAGTCTGATTTTCTCTCAGACCCTAAGTTGCTCTCAAATAACATATGCGAGTAAGAATTTTCATAAGAATCAAATGTAACGCATATGTAATTAAATTAACGCACAACTTGTGGAAACTGTTTCATGAATGCATTGAAATGCCAAAAACGTGGAAAGAACATGCTTAACTTGCATTCCCCAGCTAGACTTCATCAAAGATCAACTAGGTCTTTCCATGGTTGTAACGGGGCCAAGGGTGATATGAAAGAATCACTGGAATTCTGAAGTATTCGATCAACAACCTCAAGTTTAACTTCTTAGCTCAAAAGGTAGTCACTTGCGTCTAGGCTACTATTTATTTCCTTGTGTTCTAATTTATAAATAGGTTTGAACACTTATGACTGATTTGTGTTCTAATAGTTTTTTTATTTTTTTATTTTTTTATTTTTTATTTTTTTTATTATTTTTTTATTTTTTATATACAAATATGATTTATTCGTCGCCTGAGTACACGCAAATCTATCGAACTACGAGCTTTTACCAATATATCTACAACCTTCATAACTTTGATCAAAATACAACATCATTCCAAGTGATATAAAAGGATCTTTTGGTGTGTGATGGAAGGAAAGGTTTGTGTTTGGCCTCAAAGTGGTAGTTGGAGCACACATCATAATATGGACAGTGTTTGGGCATTTAGTAGCTTAAGCACACATGCCTAGAGTCATTTCCAGGAGTCCGTCTGACTAGGGAATACAATTCTAACAAGCAGTCCACAATTTAAGTTCATGGCATCCAATTATGCAATATGAGATCATGTATGATTTGGAAGGTATTTACTCTCATAAGGTGAAATTTTTAGGCTCTGTTCTTTACAGGTAGTCTCCACTATTGGTTCATGCAATTTTACGCTCAATTCTATTCACTATGCACAAGAGAAAGGGACTATTGCACCGTGTGCAATGTCATTTTGAAATGACATGGTGATAGTTTCAATTAGCGATCAAAGCATGCACATTTCCTTAATCATCACATACCTTTTAGCATCTTTATTTAAACACATGTTCCCTTGGCTCAATCGGATCCAAAAGATAAATAAAAAAAAAATGTTTTGCACAATTTAAACTAAGGCAACAATATATACATATTTACTATCATGTGAAGGATTGACAAAGTGTTACTGTGCCCACACCCCCAAACCTAACTGGACATTGTCCCCAATGTTCGCACACAGAGGACAATAAAAAGTTCCTTGGTTTGGTTGCTTGGCCAACAAACAATTTTATCAATCCATGCCAAAAAGGGAACCATATGTACAACACATGATATTTGATTTGTCATGCATACCATTTTCAAAAATCCTAAGCACTAATCAATCATACAAGTGCCCACACTTAGATCTAAACATGTTACTAACTAAGAAACTATATGCAAGTAGGCAATATAGATATATAATAAAAACGCAATACTATAAACCCAAAAGTAAAGTAACGGGTATACAAAAATGCGGAACAATGCTCCGCCCACAAAAACTTCATGCGGCGTACCAATCCGCCTACATGAAAGAGTCATCGTCACTGAAGTCTAGGGGTGTAAACTGAACTCCTCCGACGGAGTAGAGAAAAATGGGCTCAGGATGAGGTGGTTCAACGTAAGGGATGATGTGCGTCGGGGACTCGGGCTCCTCCACAATGTATTCCACCGGATCAGTAGTGGTCTCGTCATATCCATCCGGAAGAAGCTCAATGCCCACCACGTACGACTCCACGTACGCCACATGCTCCACCTGCTCTTGGAATGGTTTCCGGTCCCCCATCTTCTCCGAAAACAGTTCTTGCATCCCCTCCGAGTAACTCCCCCTCAATTGGTCCGGTAGACCTCTCTCTACCTCCGGTCTCCCTATCACCTGTTCTAGAATCTGTTGTTGCTCACAAAGTAAGTCCATGAAGTTGTAATTCTGCTGACCTACGTCTGGCTGAGCCATAGAACTGAAAAATAGATCATCAATATCAACAAAAGCAAAGGGGTTAGGTATACCTGTCTCGGGTAAGGGTGGAATAGCTGATGTCTCTGGTGCTGTGGATGCCTCGTCGTGTCTGCGCTTCTGACGGCGCTCTCCATCTCGATCACTCGAGTGATCACTGGGCTCACTCACCTGATATCCCACACATTTGCCACTGCTCCCGTCAATGCTCTCACCTGCCTAGCTAGGCGGCGAACAGTCCGTGATAAAATATCATTGGACTCTGTCAATTTCTTGTGGGACTCCATCATGTCCCTCGCCCAAGCTGGTGCCTCTACCTCTCTCTCTGACTCTGTCTCCTCAGACTCCTCACCGGACTCCTCACGTTCCTGAGCTTCTAATCTTTCTAACTCTCTCCTCTTGATGGACCTCCGCTGAGCCAATCTCTGATCTCTCTGCTCGCGCAAACTGAGAAGCTTTTCTATTCCCGGCTTTCCCTCAGCTGCCTCATTGTAGGCCCTTCGGCCTACATCACCTCTAGGTGTCAAAACCCCATCTACTGGCAAATCTACTCGAAGTCCTGCCTCCGAGCAAAGTGAGTGATCAAACATGGAAAGACGAGGCTCATATTGCTTCTCCTCCCTGACTCTGCTATCCTCTTCACTATTGTGCGCCCGACATCGAACTCCAAGTGATTCTTCATTTGATAGATCATGATGGCAATGTGCTTCTTCAAATCCGTCCTGTGTGAGCTGGGCACGAGTGAGTAGCTGAAATAAATACTCCAAAAGTGCTCCTCAAAACCCAGCTGCCTCTGATAAATGCTGCCATCCCAATCCATGTCTTCGTCCCCTGTGATGGCGATTCCGAATTGCTTGTCATATGATTGAACAGGGCATTTGGCTCGTATCCCTCCTCCCACTGAGGATAACTCTGTGTGTCGAGGAAAGTGTTGATTTGCTCGGCGGTCATGGAGATGGCCCTTCCTCGGATCATGACAGGGGCTCCCTCTCAATTCATCAGGGTCTATAGCAGCATAGAACTCCTGGACGATCCTTCGATTGGCTCTCTTCGGAAAGGACACATACGCCTCCCACCTTCTTCGACGATCTCATCAAAGATCGCCGTCTCCCCCAATTCCTCAAAGCTAACGTCTTTCTCGATGAGGATGGGTCTCTTAGTGGTGCTCTGGAGTCGTTCTCCATAGATCTCCTCTGCTGTCCTCTCTGGTTGTGAGGAGCTTTGCTTCTCCTTTCCTTTTCGGATCCACTTCCCCGCTCGATTGTGGAAGCCTTCCGTTTTGGTCCCATCTGTGGTTAGAGCAAAGAAAAAGAAAACAACAAACACTCCAAGTGATTAGACTTAGGGTTAGTGACAATAATCTCAACTAAACTTAGCTAAAACATTATAATTATAAGTATTACTAATAGTATGTGCATGTGTGTGTGTGTGTGCCACCCTACCATAAGCTAGGAAAATCAATAGAGTCACATTCATAAAGGTGCCACATTGTACCAAGTTGTACAACACAAGTTAGAGCTCATTGACAATCACAATCAAGGTTTTTTTTTTTTTTTTAAACATGTTCACCCACACACAATCGCACACCTCATTGGTCTAGAATTGACACACAAATAACTGACTCAATATGAATAATCACATTAGTATTAAAATCAAGTCTTTGATCACAATTTACACAAAAGAGATGCTCATTGTACATGTTCAACATTTCCATTTTCCCAATCAATCAATTTCACTCAATCAATCAAAACCAATTCATCCTAACTCTTTATCAATAACTCACAATCAATTGCAAAGCATGCCTTCAATCTATAATTTCATTAATCATGCATGTTATGAAGCAATTTCCTTGTAGTAACAAATCACAATAGGCAAAAAGGCATCAACATAGACATTTCACCACCTAATTTCGACCAAGTATAAACCCTAACATTCACAAGTTGCAAAATCGAATCAAACTAGGGAAATATGGTTCAAAACTTGTTCTAGCATGCATAACTAACATCAATTGAATCCATAAATGTCAAATAATCCATCAAACCCAAGAACCATGTAAGAACCCTAATTTCGCAACCTAGGGCACTTGAAGATCGAATTTTTCATGAAATTGTATTCAAACAAGCTTAGAATTAGGTTACTTACCTTTGTCTTGAAGTTCTTGATGAATTCGAACAAGATTTATGAAGGATTGGAGAAGAAGTTTTGTAGATTCACGCGGGAGAAGTTGAAAAGATTTGAAATGGGTAAAGTGTTGTCGTGACAACGACAGGTCCTATTTATAGGACCTGGGGTTGGGCGGCTTCTTGCCCGCCCATCAAGCTCGCCAACCGCCTAAAATCCTCAAAACGGCAGCGTTTTAGGTCATTAGGGGGTGTGGCGATCTTGTGACGGCGGCTTTTTGCCAGCCTAACAACCGCCGTGTCTTCCTGATGCTGGCGGGCTTGTACCCTCTGGACGGCGGGAAATGCCCGCCCAATGAGCTCGCCGCATCTTCTTTCCTTCAAGAATGGCGGGCTCATTCGTTCTGGAAGGCGGCCATTTGCTCGCCGTGATGGAACCCGCCCATGATTCTGACTTCAATTGTGGCGAGCTTGTACGTTCTGTAAGGCGGCCACTTGCCCGCCTAAATGAACTCGCCAACTTGCTTGTTCTTCTCCAACTTCCGCGGGCTTGAACATTCTGGAAGGCTGGCAATATCCCGCCTTCCAGAACCCGCCTATGATTTTGCCCTCCTTTCCTCTTCATTCAATTTCTCTTTTTTTCCTGTTACCTACACCAATGGCACAACAAACACACCAAATGCAACATATTTTCTCTACATTAATTAAGCTAAAAGAACGTGCTTGATTATAACAAGGATTTCAAAACCCCCAAACCTTTCTTTTGTGCACTCATACTCTTAATGATTTAATTTAAGCTCGACGAGTGCACAAAAGATTGAGTGGGGTTGTCAATTTCCCGATCACACCTAAACACAATTCACCTTATTCAAAACTCAAATATTTACAAAGCAAGATACATCTATGTAGCAAGTGTGTCTTGATATTCGATAGTTGCACACTTAGACAATCATTAACTCAATCACCTCCTCCATGCCCCATTTAGAATGGGTGGTTCAATCACCACATACCCCGTTTCTTTCTTTTGACCCACAAGGGTCCCTTCCCACTAAGTCCTTCTAACTTGGATTTGCGATCCAAATAGGTTTGACATTGACCTTGGGAATTGGGGTTGCATACTTTCTAACTTTCCATCTTTTGTTTGGACAATTAGGCCTAATGTGGCCTATTCGATGGCAATAGTGACATATAGGAGTGAAAACAGAAAATGTACCTCCCGATGTAGATTGTGGAGGTGGAATGCGATTCTTTCTCCTAGGCTTTCGCCTTGGTTTTTGTTTTGGGGCAAAAATGGTGGACTCCTCGTGTGATACTTGCATTGTCTTCCTTGAAGGTGGCTGATCCATCCCTTCGGACTTGACCGAAGTGCCTATCTTTGGCATAGCAATCTCAACTAGAATCTCCTCATTTTTTACTCTCAAAATTTCCAGGGCCCTGTCCCTAGAATGAAGCTCCTCTTCCATGATTTTCATCTTGCCTTCGAATTCCTTACTCAAAGACTCGTTCCTTTCTCCGAATTCATCTTTCACTAGGGAGAAATCATCCTCAATTTTGTCTTGGAGGGCATAGTTCTCCTCTAAAGCTTCATCAAGCTTCGTGGTAAGCTCAAAGTTCTTCACCACCAACTCCCGGTTTTCTTCCTTGAGCTGTGCGATGGTGTCATCGTAACTCGATGGATCATGCTGCAAAAGCGGGGTCTTGTTAGTCACCTCGCTGTGAGCGAGTGCTATATATTCCCCGAAAGTAGAGTGAGGTTCATCATCTTGTTCGGCACTTGCAATATTAAAACAAACACTACCCTTCAACGGGTTCTTCATGCTTTCAAACACTTCAAACTCTGCTGTCTGACCTAAAACCGTCATGGAGAGCCGTCCCTTATGGACATCGATAATTGCCTTGGCAGTTGACATAAAAGGTCGCCCTAGCAATATAGGCATCTCCCTTGCCTTGGTGGAATCGGTCTCCATCTCTAAATAACAAAGTCAGCTGGGATGATCAATTCACCCACCCTGACTAACATCTTCAACCACTCCTGTTGGATGTCGTACTGAGCGGTCGGCTAGTATCAATTCCATGGTAGTCGGCTTCAATCCCTCTAATCCTAAATCCTTAAACAATGCATAAGGCATTAAATTGATCGAAGCTCCTAGGTCTAACATCGCCTTCTCCCTCCGAGTTTCACCAACTGATATGGTAATGATGAAACTTCCCGGATCCTTCATCTTAGGTGGCAATGCTGTTTCCATGGCTGCACTTGCTTCTTTGGAAATCACTATTTTCTCCAGAAATTCCTTCTTTCGCGCCTTTGAGTTGAGTTCCTTGAAGAACTTGGCGTATGCAGGCATTTTCTCAATCACCTCAAGTAGGGGAAGGCTCACGTTCACCTTCGATAGGATGTCATAGATCTCCCTGAAAGCTTGGTCCAGTTTCGATTTCTGCAGCCTTCCTGGGAATGGAATCGGAGGAACATACGGATTAGGAGACTTGTGTATCCTTGAAGTGTCCTTGTGACCCTTCTCCGGTCCCCTGCTCGTTCCTATCCCTACTTGCGTGTCAAGATCATTCTTACTAGGCACTTCCTTGTCCACTGAAACATTATCAGGAATATCAGAAATTTCAGGTGGATATGGATTAGAAAGTACCTTACCACTCCTTAAGACTGTGGTTGCCTTGGCTTGTTCTGACTGACTTGGAAGCTTCCCTGGCTCCTTCTTTTGACTAACTTCAGCATACTCCCCTATTGTCTTTCCAATGTCTTGACTACTCCTTCCATAGAAGTAATCCTGATATGATTAGGATCGTTGGGGTAATACTGATTAGTGGCCCTGTACTCATTGTCTCTCTGGCCTTGCTGGCGCCAAGGTAAGTTTTCCTTCACCTTCCATGGTTGTGTACTTTGCTGAGGTCTTGATTGGTTTCCCTGAGGTGGATACCAGTTGTTGTTGTTGTTGTTTTGTGGAGGTAACTGGGGATTCAAACAGTGGTTGTTCCCGTAGTTCAGATTAGGATGCCTTGCCCATCCTCGATTGTACGTGTTGGAGAAGGGATCATCCAACTCTCTTGACTGACGTGGCGGATACACCACTTGCAATTCTTCCTTTCTCGGTAGCACTGGCTCAACTATGGAATTCATGTCCATTCCACGGTTTTCCCTAATATACTTCTGATCTGGGGCTGAAGGTTGGTTACCGAACCTACTCATGAGCGTCTCAATGTTCTTACTCATATCACTAATTTGACTCGCCATCTCACTGCTCACTCCTCCTCGACTACCTCGAGTGTTCCTCTGCTGGGAATTCTGTTCAAGCATCTCATACTTATCAAACACATACTGTGCCGTTCTCTCTCGCATAGCTCCTCCGCATGCATTGTCAACAATTGCTTGTGAAAGTCCCGTCAATCCATCATAGAAAGATTGAACTTGTGATACTAAAGTATACTCATGGTGAGGGCACTGTGCTAAAAGTAGCTTGAATCTACCCCATGATTCATGAAATGCATCCCCTTCCCTTTCCTGGAAATCAGCTATCATGCTTCGTATTTCTTTCGTCTTCCATGAGGGAAAGTACTTAGCAAAAAACTTCTGCTCAACACCACTCCATGTGGTAAGTGATCCTGCTGGTAATGCCATGAGCCATTTCTTGGCGTCGTCCCTCATGCAATACGAAAAACATCGCATGCGTAAGTGATCCTCCGTCAAGTTCTGAGTGGAAAAGTGGTCACCACATTATAATATTCCTTCATGAATTGAAGGCAGTCTTCACTCAAATTACCACCAAAGTGCGGAAGTGTGTTGTAGTGCAAGTTTTTCAGCTCGTAATTTCTCTGGCATCATCTAACAATATGGCTGAAGGGTGTGATCCAACGGTAGGCAATGAGAATTCCTTCATCATTCGTTGATCCTGTCCGTGTTCTGAACCAGTGGGGGTGCTGCTAGAAGAGGTTGACCCTTCCTCAAGGTCGGATAGTCCTCTAGGGTTGTCCGTCATTGTTGGTAGCCTTGCTATACGATCAATATTTTCAACAAAAGGTTCAAGTGGGCTTCCCAATGATCGTCTTCCGTGCATCTATTCGTAACAAGAAACCTGAAAGTACACTACACTAACTACCAAAGGTTAAGTGCTCAAACGAAAATCACTACGATTATGCAACAATTAATTGACTAATGTTCTAAAAAGAATAAAGCATAAAGTAACAAGCCGTGCTCCCCGGCAGCGGCGCCATAAGTTTTGACACGCCCAAACCGGTTCTACAAATGTCACTGGTATATAACCTATTCTACCTCGGTTGTATTAAAGGGGTGCGAGTCTGGTGACCCTATTGCAAGTGCACAAGTCGTCAAACTAGTGTAGTGAGCAAATAAGGGTATCGTTCCCACGAGGTAAGCACTACAAGCTTTCTATCCTTAGATTACTCTACAATTTCCTAATGCTTCTAACAAGTTTACCTAAATTAACTAGTGATTACAAATAGGTCTAAGTTGAAGATGTCGAATTAGCAATTACAACTACTTGAATTAAATTCTAAAGTGAAAATTGTTAAGGAATTAGATTCATTCAAGTAACATCCTAGCTACTAATCAATCAATCATTAAGCCTATCCTCCAATTACTACATGCATATATTCATATGAATGTTCTAAGCACCTAATTCTCAACTTAATCACCATTAATTCTAAGATTAGAGAGTGATCAAGGGGAAATCAATGATTGAATGGTAGAGAATTACAAGTTAGTAATCTCTACTCATAGGTGCTTCTCTATTTAATATGCAATAAATGGTCCATGCATACAACTACATCAAGTTTTGCACTATAAAGATAGGTGGTTGCAACCACCACACATGCAATTATGAATGCACAAAACAAGACTTAAGAGGATTATACAAATATGATTGATTAGATAACAAGAAAGTACAAGAATTACATCTAATTCCTTAGCAAAAGGGATTAGCTACACATAGTATCAAAATTACAAGGGTTTACAAGTAAGGAAAACATCACCAATGGACAACTTGTGAAGTGGAAATGCTCTTCCTTGCAATCCAAGCAACTCACTCTTCTATGGCAACTTGAGATAATCACTCTAAGTAACCAAAATGGGGTGTTTGGCTACCTAGAAATTGGCCAAGAAAACTATCTTTCTTGATTCCTAAGAACAAAATATCTTTAACTAATATCTCCTTTCTACTTCTCTCTCTAACTCACTCTATCTTCTCTCTAACTAAAACTAACTCCCTACTCCATCTTGACACACTCGTATATGCATGAGAGAGGGGGTCTTCCAAACAATAGGTGGAGAAAAGGGGCAGACTTCTTTGACTATTGGGGCTGGCTTCAGTCTACTTGCAGCCTCTCAGAATCGGCGGGCATGCACGGCGGCTAGTTGCCCGCCGCATGAACCCGCCGGGCACGATTTGCCTTCACCGCGGACTCCTTCGGCTGGACTTGTCTCGCCGTGGCCTGCCCAGGAACCCGCCGGTCATGACGGCGGCCTTGTGAGGGGCTAAGTGCCCACCTTCCAGAATGCTTGAGCTCGACCAATTTGAAGAGATACCTCCTCCGGCGGCTTTATTCCCGCCGGCCTGACTGCTTGAACCCGCCTACTTACTCTTTTTCTGCTTTTCTTCCCAAATGCCCCCATTTCTTCACTTTAGACAAAAATACCCTTGAAACACCTGTTTTACCTGAAATTACTTATTTACACAATTAAACATATGGAATGCTTAGAAAATGATAGCAAAAACATAAAAGGGGCACTAAATATAATATTTAGAGCACATCAGATAACGCTACAAAAGGTATTCTACTTTTTAGTATGTATATGTATGTTTAATTAATTAAAGGGTTAAGGTTCAAATTATGGAAAAATTTTAAACTATACTAAAACTTGATTTTAGTCTCGCTTCCGCTGCGTGACCGTATTTTTCCCTACAATGGCCACATTGGTTGGAGCCTTACCTTCCGCTTGCAGTGGTTGGCCTCGCGTTGGAGTACTCTCTGATGATTCAGCTTTGTGGGTGGCAAGGTAGGAGCGAGGCCCAGATGGGTCTGCCTGGTTTTGGGACGATCTCAATCTCATATTTGCTGAAGCAGTTAGGATGCTTTGAGAAAAGGAAAAAACACACTGCATGTGAGTTTCCCACAGACGACGCCTAACTGTTGTCCTGAAAAATCCGTCTAGAGTTTCACGAGATAACCTGGACCACGGCGTACGGGTGCGCCACAGCTGGTCCAGACCGGGTAGGGGGTGGCTCCTCTCTTCTCGAGGTAAGTACCAGGGGAGGCCTCGGTCCGGTTGTCAGGGACCGGTACAATGCAGTAGGACCGGTCCTGCAAGCAGGGATGAGGTTGAGGTTGAGCTTGAGCTTGTATATATAGGGCGTGACAAGTGCAATTTTGCTACTGTGAATGAGGTATCTTTTTATTCTTTAACGATGGAGTACATTATGAGCCATTGCATACGCTATAGCTAGTTCTTACAATGAAAGGAAATTGAACAAATGTAAGATACATTAGCTAAAGGGAGAGCAAATTCATGAGAGTTTCAACTAAGCTAAGTAGTAGCCAAGTAGGTCATGCATAGGAGCTTGGGTCAGGCGGGGTAGTAGCCAAGTAGGACGTACATAAGAGCTTTGTTTAGGCGAGATAGTAGCCAAATGGTACACACATAGGAGCTTTGTTTAGGCAAGGTAGTAGCCAAGTATGACACATAGGAACTTTATTTAGGCGAGGTAGTAGCCAAGTAGATGTCTTGGTTATCAGAGGCCAACCCCTTATTCTTGGAATGTAGAGGTATTTATAGTGTCTCTACTAGAGGGGTAGGTGGAAGCAGCTTATTTAGGCGGGAACTCCCGATTCCATTTCCACTGTCCCCCCTTATCAACAATCGCGATGGTACAGAATCAAGGGCTAGGATCGCGCCACCGTGCTTTTCCTTTGTTGAGGGCTCAATTTTGGTAGGTGGGAGCCCTAGTCCCTAGGGCGTAATTGGTGGGTATGATCCCAGCCCCTACTTTTGAGCGGGGCCATGGCAGTCACATTCCTTGAAGGGTCTTGATCATTCCACCTAGGCCTTAGGTCCATGCAGGCGTTTCTCTAGGGCTGATATGGCATACAGGTGGTGTTTCTAGGGGTTTTGATTGGCTGGATGGGTCATTGTTGCAGAGGGAAGTCGTTGTCAAAATCTGGCTTAGAGGGGGATAGTGTCAGCGCTTGTCCCGCTGCACACTATCAAGCCCTTTCTTCCACCATTTCCTTCTTCATGCTTGCTGCATTTCTGCGAGTATTTTGATGAAGAAACAGAGTATCCCCTTTCATGTATAGGATAGTTGACTTCCATTAGGGCTGAGAAGGAATGTGGTTCCACCGTTGATGTAGCGTGGCCAGCTGATGATCTCGACCGTAGGCTGCCTGTCTTCCCCCATTTATGATTACTGTTCCTCATTAATGGGTTGGTGATGCGGCTTTGCATGTGCTCCCAGTCCTTTCTTTATCCCATGTGAGCTAGAGTGAGGGCTTGCGTCAGCTCTTCCGGAGCAGGGGTCGCTAGAGAGTTCCAAGGAGTTCTTCTAGATGGGGGTCGTCTCAATTGTAGGGGCGTGTTTTGGGGGATTGGGTAGGCACCATTTAGGAAGGCTTCCAGCTGGGTCACTGGCTGGGAGCGAGTCCTATACTTGAACATGTAGTTCCTCTCATTGGGCGTTCAAGGGGAGTCGGGTCATCGAGGGACCGCGTCTTAGAGGTGGGATCCTGGGTGGACCAGGTCTCCCTTCTCAATAGGCCTTCTTGGGGAGCATCCCGGATCTCAGTTGAACCGCGCTTAGATCCGGTGTGTCCTGGAAGAGGCGCAGCACATGGAGGACCGGGTCTTTCTTCTTAATAGGCGCTTTAGAGTGACCGAGGGTGCTAGAGAATGGTGAGGTCCTTTAAATGGAAAAGCTCTTCCTTAAATTAATTATCTATTTTCCCGGTTAACAAATTTTATTCAAAGTGCTCAAGCCTTCCAACAAAGACCTCAAGCCAACATACAAGCCAACGAACAAGGATGGCAACATCAAGATCAAATGTGGCAACAACAAGATGTGAGGATGGAAGCCTCAATTAGAAGAATGGAAGGGCACCTTGAGATCATCGCCGAAGCTATACAAAGTCGGGTGCATGAAGAGTCCTTGAGCCATTCGGAGAAGGAAAATGCCCCCACCATCCTTTCGAATGGTGAAAATGTCGAAACCGAAGTTGGCCATGAACTTTCTAATGATTTGCCTAGTGTTTCGGGAGAGGAAATAGAAAATGAGGAGACGGAAGAACAAATGAAGGAAGCGGATGATGTCACTCTTGAGGCACTGCACCTATATGAGGAGTCCATGCCTTATGTCCCTCTCATTGCTCGTCCATGCCACCTACACAAAAGCAATTAGTATAGGTTGTTTCTAAACCTTCTAAATCACTTTTTCAAGTGCACATTTACTTGCATTTGCTTGTTGTGATTAGGAACACACCGATGCGAACTAAATATTTCCAAGATCTAATCTCGCGTCGGCGTATTTTCGAAGCCTTGGAATTCAGTTGACCGATCCAAGTAGCCTGTCTAGTCGAAGACATAAAATCAAGCACTTGCTGGAGGCACCCTACCTAGGTATAATTTTTTTTCTTTGTTCATTTTATTTTGCTCTTTAGTTTTCTTGTTTAGAATAAGTGAGATGGATTTTTGTAGTGGATTTAGGATGTATGTGCTTAATTGATGATTTTTGGATGATAGGAATTGAGGAATATGCTATTGATAATTAAGCATCTTTTTGGATGATTTTGTGCATATTAGGATGAGAGGGCACTTTGCCAAAATTTTGAAAATACATTGATTATTTGTAGACATATATGCATCATTTGCTTTGGATTTGTTGGGTTGTGTCTTTTGACAAATTTTGCCTCCCATGAACATTGAGGACAATGTCCAATTTAGGTTTGGGGGTACATTTGCGCAACACCACTTTGCTTACCTTGTTTGGTTTTTAAAACTTGAGCCGAATTTTTAAAATTCTTACGATAATGCCATATTTGAGCAGACTTTGCTTGTTGAGATTGTGTTTTTCATGAGTAGTGAGGAATTGTACATCTTTGCTATTGTTTGGTTTAGATTAACATCATGCCATTTAGGACGTCATTGAACAAAGTGCGTAAATCTTTTTCTCATAATGTTAGGGTGAATTATCAATTTTGCTTTAAGGCTAGGAATTAATAGTGGAGATTCCCGTGAGGATCACAAACACGGCCTTAAAAAGCGTATTTTGACTTGTCAAATATTCACTCTTTAAACACTCACTCTCAACACTCATTCAAGCATGTATGGGTCTCATTTGCACTTAAATATTGCTTGCCATAGAATAGTATAGACTCCTTGTGGATGCTTTATTTTACTTTGTGGACAAGCCTTTAGAAATGAGTTTAGGCAATGCATGTGTAAACCACTAATTGGCACTTCCGTACAATCTTATGTGTGTTCTCCCAAGCCCCTTTGAAGCCAAACACATCTTAAGTCTTTCATTCATGAACCACATCTACATGAACCTTATAGCCTACATAATTGACTTACCTTGACCAAATGATTTGCTAAGGCTTAGGGAATCAATGTAAGATCTTACACTTGAAAATGTAGAGGTGTGTACCTAGACATGTAAATGTGTGCAAAAAGTTTTACAAAGCATGAAAGCTTGAAAAGGAAAAAAGAAAAGCAAAGAAAAAGGAAGCTTGAAAATAAAAAGAAAAGCAAAGAAAAAGAATATGAAAAGAAAAATATTGGCAAAAAAGAAAAGAAAAGGAGAAAGAGAAGGAAAAGAGAACCAAGAATTAGGCACAATTGACCTAGAGAGGAAGTGAAAAGTGGAATGAGCTACTCAAATGAAAAAATTAGAGTAGAGTGCACATATGAATTGAAATTGTAAGCTTGGACGCCTAGTGTGTGAGCAATATGTGTGAAGCATTGGAACTCATAATTAGAATGTGTGCCTTAGTGTAATCATTGAGTTCTTTGTTATCCATTGTCCCGTTCTTTGTTATCCATTGTCCCATTCTTTGTTTCACCATTCACTTAAGGCCCCATTACAACCAAAAGAAAGACCTTTATGGTCTTTAGAAGTGTCCACGTTGTAAAATTTGGTTGATGCATGTTCTTTCTAATTCATGACTTGCAATTCCATTCATGAGACCTCATTTTCAGAAATTATGCTTTAAATAACATCATACGTAATCAATTTGATATCCATGAATTAACTCATATTGCATATGTATTTTTGAGGAAAACTTAGGAATCTGAGATAAGAGATGAAAAGAGAGATGTAGTAAGGCTTAGATCGAGGCGAATTACATTCTAAACCAATTCGCACCTTTGCTTTGAAGCTTTGGCATTTTCAATGTAAGGTCGTATTACGTACAATCATATCTAGTGGCATTGTTAGGTTGATAATTAGTGTTGGCATTAATTCCATATCAAAACGTGTTTTACTTGTAATGTTTAGTGGTTAGTAAATGAAGGATTTTGAAGACGAAGGACGTCTCAACCATTATTCGTTCAAGTTGCCGGCTTTTAAGAGTTTCGGACATTATCGGTCTACAAAGGTATTCAAAGACCTCTCATCTCTTACAAGGCTAGGCACACACTCACACATATCATTCTTGTGTGTCCCTTCATGATTTTATTTCATTTACATTTCACTTTCACACACTTGGCAAAATATGCTCATGCATTCACATTTAGTTAATAAACTTTGTGTTTTGCATTTTCTAGGACTATGTCCGGAAACTAGCATATGTGTGTGTATTTGTGTTGTATGTTTCCATATTTTGTGTTTAGGACTTGAACATGTTCTTATTCAATGCCTTATTGAGTTCCGGTCGTTTCGGTTACTCATTCATAAGGTTTCGAGTCCAAACGTGTTGACTATGCCACTTTACGTTCTCTTACGTTGTGTTGACTTCATCGATGATTTCCAGATGATTTCTCAACTGTTTTTCAAAGTTGTATAGTCGTTTTCGTGCGTGAGAGAGTCACGGTTCGTAATCCGAAAACGGATTCGAATTCGGAGTTCAGACGCCCAGATACGGGCCGACGAACCGAGGGAGCGCGAGAGGACAGCCCAGGCCGTGGGCCACATGGGCTGGCCGTGGTTGAGGCCGTGGGCCCCACGGCCTGGAGCACCCTCTGCTCCTGTGTGGGCCACGCGCCCCCCACGGCCTGGGGTGATGTGGCACCACGAGATTGGTCGAAATCTCCTTCTCTCTCCTCCTATTTCTTCCCTCTCTCTCTCATTTTGAATTTCCAAGAAGAAAATTTCAGCTTTCCCGTCAGCCCTCTCCTCTGAAATTTCAGATTTTTGAAACACCATATCTTCCTCATCCGGAGTCGGATTTGAGTGATTCAAGTTGGAGAGTGTTTGTATTTGAGTCCTCTAACATCTCCAAGTGGTTTGGTAGCTGTTTGATCGTGATTTCCAGTGGTTGATCACTGAATTCCGAACCAACTTCAAATCCGAGGTAATGGTCTCATCTTAGGGATTTCTTGTTATTTGACCTTCCAAATGCTTGGGGTTTCTTCTTCTATATCTATGTTATTGTTTTATGAAAGCTATTTGAAAAGGTAGCTTGATTATCATTCCAATTGAAACTCAATTTGTGGACTTATGTTGACTAGATTTTATGATTCTAGGTTTTACATTTGTTTGTGAGTTGTATTGTGATTAGAATGGCATCTTAGGTTGTTTGATACTTAATTGAATTAATTTTGTGTTAAAATGACTTTGAGATTTGATTTGGTCCTTTGATTGAAGAAATCAAGGATTTGTGTATTTGTTTGTGATTTAGAGAATATAGGTTTTGATTGATGTAAATCTCAAAACCTTGCTCTATATTTTTGTCTAGTATATTGATTGATTTTAATCTCATATATCTAGCCTTTGATTGTATATTGATAGCATCTTGAATTAGGACTTAATGAACATTTTGTGATTCAAGTGTTATGTGTATGAATGAGACTTTGAGTGTATGTGTTAGGTGTTTCACATGCTTAGGTTTCTATTCATGTATTTTTGCATCTAGACTTGATTAATTGTGTTTTCACATGTTTAGGTCTATTTGTGCCATAGAATGTATTGATCACATGTTCTATGTTGAAATGAATGTTTGCATCATTTGCATTCACATGATCACACTAGGAAGTCCTTGTAAAAGGCATGAAGTCTTGGTTAGAGTCGGGATGACTCGGATAGCCAAGCAAGAAGACTTGCCTAGAGTCGGGATGACTCGGATAGGTAAGCAAGGTCATGGCTAGAGTCGGGAGGACTCGGATAGTCATGCATGGGAGGCTTCCTAGAGGCAAGAGTGCCTTGGATAGGGATTGGCTAATATTGGTAGGCCTAGGCGTATGGTTAGACATAGAGTCCGATAGAGCGGGGTGCACGGGAGGTATGCACTCTTGAGGAATTTCTAATCTACCATCGATGTTGGTTGAGTGTGTTGTCCAATATATGGTGGTTCCGCATCATTTAGGGATTTCATACTTTCCAATAGGGTTGGGTAGGCTTAGACTTCACTAGGTTGGGTGAGCTAAAGATTGGTCACTTTGTGAATGTTCTATGTTTACTTTCCAATAATATAGTACCCAATGGTTAAGTTCAACCCGTGGATGTTTCCTCCTTGGAGGTTTTACCACGTTAAAAAATCCCTTGTGTTAATTCTTTCTATCTCTTCTCTTATATTTTAATTGTATATTTTATTGTCTTGATTCATAATATTCACTTGTGATGTATTGTGAACCAAGTCTTTGTATAGTGTGATTAGTGTATTCATTCTATAGATCAATTTGTATCTTTGATTCTTTTGTATATTGTAATATTTGTATAATGACATTTTGATCACTCTTGTAACACATTGAACATCTTATGAAATACAAGCTTATTTTGTTGTTATGTTTATTTGCTATTTTACCTCACATGACTTGTTGATATACTTAGACATTTCTGGAAGATTCTTGTGTTGTTGGCTATTTGTTTGCTTTCTTTGTGTTTTTGCTTTGTTAAAGCTTTTGTTTAGCTCTTGCTTTTGAGCTTGTTGTTTTTGAGCTTTTTGTTGAGCTTGTTTTGGGCCTTTTGCTCTTGTTTCTTTGTTTCCTGGGGTATGCCCCTTGTATTTGTACATTCTTTCCTCTTTCTATGATACTATTTATTTACCCAAAAAAAAAGATATACTTAGACATTTCTCTTATGATTGTAACATCGTATTGTCTATGTATGTCTTCCTTGGCTTATTGTGTTGTGTGTAAGGCTACCTTGAGGGACAAACGAATGTTTGTTCAAGGGTTTGAAAAAACCTATTCACCCCCTCCCCCCCTCTAGGTATGCTTTAAGCAATTTAACTTCGTTTGTGTACATTCAATTGGTATCAGAGCGGGTCGTCGGACGGCACTCGACGAGATCCGGGTTACACTTACGAGTGGATTGCTTAGGTATTTGCTAGAATGGTTTTCCAAGATGATGTGATGACCGAAGGGGCTTCGAATTCTAGGCCTCCTCTTCTCAAGGGTCACAACTACGGGTTTTGGAAATTGAGGATGAAGGCTTACATCCGATCTATTGATGAGAGCTTGGATGACCGTTGAAGAAGGTTACCTTGCTCCTAACAAGATTGTGGATGGAGTGACCGTTTCCAAGCCTAGGAGTGAGTGGTCTACTAATGAGTTTGAGTTAGCAAAATGGCATCATCGGGCGGTGAATGCTATTTTTGGAGGTGTTGATAGTAGGCAATTCTCCTACATTTTTGGAGGTGTTGAGCTTGTTTTGGGCCTTTTGCTCTTGTTTCTTTGTTTCCTGGGTATGCCCCTTGTATTTGTACATTCTTTCCTCTTTCTATGATACTATTTTTTACCCAAAAAAAAAAAAAATTCTCCTACATTCAAACCTAGAAACCGCTAAGGAGGCATGGGAGGCTCTCCAAGTCACCAATGAGGGGACTAAAGCGGTGAAGAAGTCTCGTCTTCAATTGCTCACTTCCCAATTTGAGGCTTTGCAAATGGGTGAGGAAGACAATTTATTGACTTCCAAGATAAGCTTCTAGACATCGCAAACCAATGCCAAGCACTTGGTACTCCTATCTCCGTGAGAGGCTAAATTGGAAGATTCTTAGATCACTTCCAAAGAGGTTCAAAGCCAAGGTTACCGCCATTGAAGAGAGCAAGGACGTTGACGTCATGAGCATAGATGAGTTGCTAGGATCTCTTCAAACTTTTGAGGCGTGCATGAAACCAAAGGTTAAGAACAAGGGTTTAGCTCTCAAGGTTGTCAAGGAAGCTAGTAGTAGCGATGATGATGAGGAGATGGCGTTATTGGTTAGGAAGTGTAGGAAGTTCATGAGGAAAGGTGCCAAGTGGCAAGTACTCAAGGGACAAGGAAGTCAAGAAGTCCTTTACTCCACCTCATGAGAGGAGTGGCCATGCTAAGAGCAATATGAAGGTTCAATGCTTCAAGTGCAAGAAGCTTGGACATTATGCTTCGGATTGTCCTAGTGGTGATTCTAAGAGGGACAAGAAGGGAAAGGCTATGGCGGCTACATGGAGTGAAGATGATGCCTCTAGTGATGAGGAGAGCTCAAGTGATGAGTCTTCTAGTGAAGAAGAGCTAGTAAGCAACTTTGTTGCATTCATGGCTTCTCACTCTACTCTAGAGGATGTTAATCAAGATTCATTGGATAAGGAGATTGATCAAAGTCGTCAAGAGTGTTTAAATGATAATCCATCCTACATTGATCTTTTGGCTAAGGTGAAGTTTCTTGAGGAGAAGTTGAAATTAGCCTTGAGTGAGATTGATGAGAAGGAGGACTTGATCAAGATTCAAGTGGATGAGTTTGTTACTACAACTCGTAGGCTCTTGCGTGAAAGAATGCTATTGAAAGAAGCTTTGCGAAGTTGAGGTATTTTGCTTGAAAAAGATAGGATCATCTCAAATGAACTTAGAGAGCTCAAGTGTAGTGGTAGTTGAAGAGAAGCTCATAGAAGCATCACTTCCTACTAGTGAAGCTATCATTGAAGAGAAGCTCCTAAGAAGAGACGTTCCAAGAAGAAGAACAAATTGAAGAATAAGGTACCCCTTGAAACTCCCATTTGTCCTCCACCACCACCGAAGGTAAAATCTCTCCTTTTGTTCCCATATGTCATTTTTGCAATACCTTAGGCCATATCAAGCCCAAGTGCTATAAATTCATTGAATATTGCAATTTAGAAAATGCATCTAGGAATAGAGAGATTGGACCTAATTCTATGCATGCTAAAGCTTTTGAATATGGAAGCATGATAATTTGTCAAAGCATGTTAGAATATCCGGAAGGTGAAGAATGCATATCCTACAAGTTTGACCATGCATGTGTTGCTAACAATGTTGAGAAGAAAGTATTAATGATATTATTGTGAATCAAGTTGTGGAAGAACTTTACTCTAGGTTCAACATTGTGGTCAAAGAGAATCTTGATGATGTTCGTGTATCCACCCAAGACAAATTTGTCAAGGGTGAGTGCTCTTACCATTAGTGTAAGTTGCACATGTGAGTTAGCTTTAAGATTAGTGTCGTTGATAAGAAGCTTAGCTTTTTGCTTTGTATCTTTACAACTTGACATGAACTTAGCTATCTCACTTTGTTTGTTTTGATAGTCAAAATTTGTTGTTAACTTTTGAGAAGTTTTTTTTTGGAATCTATTGATAACATTATTGTTATGGCTTTTAGAGAAAGTCATTTTTTTTTTTGTTTGAGTTGGATTACATTGCCTTTAGTCTCTTGGAATCGACACACCTATAACTTGTAGTCATGAGGACTCACAAGCCAAGAGGACTCATAAAAAGGGTGAAGGCTTTGTATTTGGTGAAAATAGCTTGCGAAGGTATCTCTATATCATATTGCTTGCTTACTTGATTTTTCATCTATCAACTCATTGTTTGTATCACATTCATGAAGCATGTCATAATTGAGAACTAATATAGTGTTTATATGGTACTCTTTGACATTTGCTAGTTTAAGATCTTTTGGTGATAAGTGTTCACATTGATCTTATTTCATGAAGCGTGTTGTTATTTGTATGATTGTTGAGTGGCTAATTTGAATAATGTGAGCTTCATATTCTTTGATAGCTACTCTCTTGAGAAGTAGAGATCTTAAGTAAGTCTCTTTACTTGCTTTAGATCATGTGCTTTTAAGCCTTGAAATTGGTTTCAAAAATGCACTTTGCTTCTCTTGTATGTTTTGTTAAGTATGTTGAGCTTGATTGATGTTCGCTTTGGATACACCTTGAAGTCCTAAGGACTAGTACATTTAAAAATGACCAATGGTTGGTATCCATTTGCTTCGGCAACATAGAACTCAACGAGCACCCTCATGGAAAGGGCTACACACCTTGGTTGTGAAGCCACCCAATGTTGGAAAGGGCTACGTCATTGTGATGAGTGAAAGCCGCCATGAGGTGTATATGTTTATGTTAGAAAAATCAAAGAAGTGTTGAATTGAATCATAAAAAAAAAAATCTTTGATTCAAGCCTTAATAAAAAAAAATAAAAAATAAAATAAAAGGCTTTTGGAGTATAGTTGAATAATCAAATGAGCTCGGGTTGACAAATAGAAATGGGTTGACGAGCCACATGCACACACACGCTCACATGTTGAAATCTATTCTCTTTATAAGCAAAATTTCGGATGATAACCGGTTTGACCTTTTTATGGAAAGGCCTAAGATGAATAGATGTTGAAATTGTATGCATGCTTGATTATCAAACTACTTCTTTTCATATACTTGAAGCAAAATCTTCACACACTCACTTTTGCTTAATTAGTATTTGTGATACTTTAGCAATTTTTGATGACATATGAGAGTGATTGAAAATCTTGATGTAACTCTTAGATATGTGAAGCTTATTTGCAAATCTAATAAAAATTGCTTGTGATGTGATTGTGTGGTGATTTTTGTGAACATTTGTCTATCTTGATTTTAGATGAGGCACTTGTCAAGGGGGAGCATAATATGCTAAATTCTTGTTCTCTTTTATGACATGTTCACATGTTCTTCAAGGTTGTTAATTGTTGGCATTATTCTTATTTTTGATAAATCATGAAGATGCTATGATAAATTCTTACTTGCATGGTGATTTATTAAATATAGTGTTTTGCCTTTGTATATGTTTATTGGTTTCTTATTTGTTTCTTTGTTTCCTCTCACTTTGTTTTTAGTTTGTTTTGTGTTGCAAGATCATGGGTAAAGCAAAGAAGGTTGGTGGAAACACTTCTTCATCTCCCATTGCCAAGTCGAAACCTACAATTTCTTCCAAAATTTCCAAAGGTAACAAAGTTGATGAATTGGGAATTTTTGGGTGCAAAAAGATAATTCAAGAAAGGGTATTGACTTGGACTCTTGTATTGGATCATATGTCTATGATGTGCTTAAGAGTAGGAATTGGATTTCATGGGTCAACATGTTAGGAGTATCTAATGAGACCATTGTTAGAGAATTTTATAATGCTTACAAATCCGGTTCTACTGTGACTAGTGCTACTCTTAGCATAAGGAAAGTTGTCTTTAGAGTTTGCCCTAGGAAGGTTAATGAATTTCTTAACTTGTCCGATGACATTGAATCGGATTTCCTTGATGTTGATGTCTTGGAAAACCTTGATTTAATGGGTAAGACTCTTTGTGATGATGATGATTTTGTGTGGGGGAAACGTGCTTTTATTAGGCAAGGTGAGCTAACAAAAATTAGTGCATTTTGGCATTTATTTGTATGCTCCAATCTTATTGTTTCTACTAATGCTTCGGAGCTATAGAGACAAGATTAAGATTGTGTATGCCTTGGTTACTAACCAACCTATAAACCTTGGTGAATTGCTTGTGGAGCAAATTCAAAGTGCGGCTTGTACTAGTCGTTTGGACAAGAAATTGGCTTTTCCGGGGTTTATAACTCAATTGTGCTTAGCTAAAGGTGTGAGGAATCTTGATGGTGATGTTATGCTTCCTCCCTTAGAGAAGTTGAGTGAGAAACGTATGGCAACCATGTCATACAAGGACAAGGGAAAGTCTAATGATGTACTTAGGCTTTTTGGTGATTCTCTTGATTCTAACCATGTCCCTAACTCACCCGCTCTTCCTAGTTGGGCTTTAAAATTGAGGAAAGAGGTTGAAGAATCTCATAGGTTGATTGAGGCGTCACAAAGGAAGATTGAAGACCTTAGTGCAAAGCTTGTTGCTCAAGATGAGAGGATCAAAGAGTTGGAAGGAAAATCAACTCCAACAAGGCAATATGTGAGATCCGCACACCGTTCTTCTTTCCTTGGTGGCACAAGTGGCTAGAGAGCTTCATGAGGTATAATTTCTTACTCTTTCCCTTTGGCTTCATATCATGTCAAAAAGGGGGAGAAATATGAGAAACACATGGGAGATATCTAGCTTACTTAGCCTTATGTTAGTTGTTTTATTTTTGTATATTTGGTATCTAGCTTGAACTATATGGCATGTAATATTTTGTTGAATCTTGGCTTAGAATATATTGATGGATAGTATGTATTAAGGGGGAGCATACTTGATCCATTTGAACTTATATGTTTATTTTCTTGCCTATGATTGGATACTTGGATATTGCCATACTTGTTGTCTCTTGGATATTCTTGTGCTTTCAAGTTTTTTAGGTGATATCAAGAGAAGACCAAGATGAAGTTCAAGACTTGATTTATAATTGTGTCTATATGTGTAACTCATTGTACTCATTGTGACCAAATTTTCTTTGTAATTGTTTTAGTGTTTGTTTAGGGGTTTTGTCATGGAATTTGCCAAAGGGGGAGATTGTTAGGTTGATAATTAGTGTTGGCATTAATTCCATATCAAAACGTGTTTTACTTGTAATGTTTAGTGGTTAGTAAATGAAGGATTTCGAAGACGAAGGACGTCTCAACCATTATTCGTTCAAGTTGCCGGCTTTTAAGAGTTTCGGACATTATCGGTCTACAAAGGTTAAAGACCTCTTATCTCTTACAAGGCTAGGCACACACTCACACATATCATTTTGTGTGTCCCTTCATGATTTTATTTCATTTACATTTCACTTTCACACACTTGGCAAAATATGCTCATGCATTCACATTTAGTTAATAAACTTTGTGTTTTGCATTTTCTAGGACTATGTCCGGAAACTAGCATATGTGTGTGTATTTGTGTTTGTATGTTTCCGTATTTTGTGTTTAGGACTTGAACATGTTCTTATTCAATGCCTTATTGAGTTCCGGTCGTTTCGGTTACTCATTCATAAGGTTTCGAGTCCAAACGTGTTGACTATGCCACTTTACGTTCTCTTACGTTGTGTTGACTTCATCGATGATTTCCGAGATGATTTCTCAACCGTTTTTCAAAGTTGTATAGTCGTTTTCGTGCGTGAGAGAGTCACGGTTCGTAATCCAAAACGGATTCGAATTCGGAGTTCGGACGCCGAGATACGGGCCGACGAACCGAGGGAGCGGGAGAGGACAGCCCAGGCCGTGGGCCACATGGGCTGGCCGTGGTTGAGGCCGTGGGCCCCACGGCCTGGAGCACCCTCTGCTCCCGTGTGGGCCACGCGCCCCCACTGGGGGTGACGTGGCACCACGTGATTGGTCGAAAATCTCCTTCTCTCTCCTCCTATTTCTTCCCTCTCTCTCTCTCATTTTGAATTTCCAAGAAGAAAATTTCAGCTTTCCCGTCAGCCCTCTCCTCTGAAATTTCAGATTTTCGAAACACCATATCTTCCTCATCCGGAGTCGGATTTGAGTGATTCAAGTTGGAGAGTGTTCGTATTTGAGTCCTCTAACATCTCCAAGTGGTTTGGTAGCTGTTTGATCATGATTTCCAGTGGTTGATCACTGAATTCCGAACCAGCTTCAAATCCGAGGTAATGGTCTCATCTTAGGGATTTCTTGTTATTTGACCTTCCAAATGCTTGGGGTTTCTTCTATATCTATGTTATTGTTTTATGAAAGCTATTTGAAAAGGTAGCTTGATTATCATTCCAATTGAAACTCAATTTGTGGACTTATGTTGACTAGATTTTATGATTCTAGGTTTTACATTTGTTTGTGAGTTGTATTGTGTAATTCGTAAACTCAGGGGATGTTTTGGTAATTATCCATTCGTGACCTGATTTGAATTCACTATAAATTTATCACATTTTCTCCTATGAAAATACACTTGTTCAAGCAAGAAATTCCTTCTTCCATCATTCCTAATCCACCCATTTCTCCTCTCCAATCTCATCAACAAACAACTAGACTACCTCACATAAATCATTCCACTCTTCCTATATTCTCCACCCATTTCCTTTGTCACTCTCCATATGACTCTACCTATCTAGACACATCCTCTTCTCCCACTCTTTGCACTAGGAGCATCAAAGGAAAGCAAGGATCAAGCATTAAAGAAGGAGGCCTAAGGGTGATTTCCTTATTTATTACTTTCTTTTTATTTGATTGTAACTATGTGTAATTAAATCCCTAATATCTATCATTAATTGTTAAGACCATTCTCCTATCTAGTATTGTTGATGTTGGATTTCCTATCTATTCATTTCTCTTTATATTATTGTTATTTACTTTTCTAGTTTATTATCTCTAACCAATCAAAAAACCCAAAATATGATTTATGTTTTATGAACCTAGATTAGACTAACTTAGATTATATCACAAATTGATTAATCTAACATAATCCCTGTTGAACGAATCCTTACTTACCGTTTTACTAATCTTTACATTCTAAAAGGATTTTCTAGTGGTAAAATTGGTTTTCTAAATGAATACATAAAAACATCATTTTGTTGTGCACAAACGGCCACATCATGAACTCACCAGGGTTCATCCCCACATAAAACTCCCTCATGAGTCTCTCACTATAATCAGGAGGAGTGGCTACTAATCCTCCCAATCCCATGTCATTCACTATTGTTGGGATAGGGGTGTTTACCAATTCTTCCAAATTGATTCCCCTCTCAAGCCAAATCTTCTTCTCGCTAAATGTTTCCAATCGGTCTTGAAAATCATTGTTCAAAGTGCATTCTGGGACTGTCTTCTTCTTAGGAGCAGGGGTCTTACTACCTTTTCCTCCCCTATTTGGCAATTTCATCTTGGGTGCCATTGTGTCACAAATTCAGATATCCTAATGTTAGGCAAAAATTCGGCAACACAACGGCGCTTCAACAATACCACACTACCAAAGTGCTCCTCAATCAATCACAAACACACCACCACTGCTCCAACACTCCAATATACCAAATAAATCCACAAGATCCAATCTTAGGCACTACTCACTTCAAATCAAACTCAAAACCACTCCTAAGATATCTAGATGCAATGTAGAACGAATGTGAATTGAAAAATCGAAGAACTAGAGTGTTGGCTTACCAATTTCGGCGATTTCATGCGTGCCACGGCTTGAGAAGTTAGAGAATTTGAGAGGAGGTGATTTGTTTTTGCTTGTGTGGTGTTCTGATTTGTGGCGACAACTTATATGCTGTTTCGCCCTATGTCCCCATTTATCCCTCTCTGTCACCATGGCGACCATAAATGGCGACAATGAAGAAGTCTGGTGCTTTGCATGTTGTCGCCATTTGTCCCCTTCTGTCACCATGGCGACATCTCATGGGGACATGATCAGGTCTTTATGTGTCGCCATTTGTGCCTCTCTATCGCCATGGCGACATGCAAATGGCGACAATCACTTAGTGACATTTTTTTACCTGTTCTTGCAAACTTTACCAAACATAACATAAGTTCATAATACACAATACACAAACAAACAAGGATATTGGAACACTCATTTAAAAACTAAACAAACAAAAGAAACACAACAAAAACTAAAATAATCACACAAACTTTATTCAAAGCTTAAAATGTAAAAGTTCAAGTCCGCATTACCGCATCCTATCATGCAAATTGGGACCATGATGCTCATTCCTAGGGTTAATCAAGCATGCATTTATCTTTCTCTTGACTACCCAAA
Organism: Acer saccharum; assembly: GCA_030490815.1. NCBI lineage: Eukaryota > Viridiplantae > Streptophyta > Magnoliopsida > Sapindales > Sapindaceae > Acer > Acer saccharum. The sequence continues at coordinate 33,669,955 of CM059877.1, forward strand.
TTGGTCCCCTAGATTCAACCCGGACTTGGTTCACCAAATCCTTCTTAACCTAAACTTTCTTAACATGGTTAGGTTTCATCTTAGGTCTAGCTTGTTTATGATTAGCATGCTTCAAAAATTCAAAACACCTAGATTTAACATGACCCTTTCTATAACAAAAATAACAAGTTAGGGAAAAGAAGGGAATTCTCCCTTTTTGGATTGGAGCTTGATGCTTAGAGTGACCCTCTATGTTGAGTGTCTTGATGGCATGTTCCATCCGATCTATCTCCACCAAATGGTCACACTCATTCACCTTGGCATCTTTAATGCCAACCCTTTCTTGCTCAACTCCTCTTTGACCTCCTCTATTGTCTTGTTCTTGGCTTCAACACTCATTAGGGTCTTTCTCATCTTCCTTGAGGATTCCTCCTCAAATTCTTCAATGAGCTTGGCTAAGTCTTCAAGTTCTTGTACCGTTGACTCATTTTCCAATGTAAGAGTCTTGTTGACCTTTTTCCATTTATGATTCTTCTTCGAAAGGTCTTCCACTTTCTTTTCAAAAGCATACTTCTCTACCTTAAGCATCTCCACTTCAAGCATAAGCTCTAGGTTAGTGTTCTTGAGTCCTTCAATCTCAGAATCACCTATACTCTCTTCATTTTCTTGGCTACTTTTCTCATAAAATTGAACCAAATTGCTCACTTTTCCACTTCTTACCTCCGGTGGTTGCACATCCACCACATTGCAACTCCCAATGCTCTTCAGATCATTGTTGCAAGCGATGGAATCAAGCTCAAGCTCTCTCTCTGATGAGTGCATTATGACTCTCCTTTGCACCCATCAATCTTCATTTGAGCGGTGGCCATAAAGGTCTACCTATTAAAACTTGCCATCTTGCTACATCATTGGATTTTTCTTCAATGTCTAACACCATGAAATCAATCGAGACCACTATTCCATCCACTAGAATAGGTACATCTTTTATCTCTCCATGTGGTGCTTGAGAAGTTCGGTCTACCAACATAAGCTTCTTCCTAGTTGGTTCTAAACCTACCAAACATAACTTCTCATACAATGCGAAGGGCATCATATTGATGCTTGCGCCTAAGTCAAGCATTCCCTTTAATACTTCACTCTCTCCAACCGTCAATGGGATCACAAAACTCCCCGGATCATCTACCTTTGCTTGGAAAGCTTCTTCAAACATCATTGCTTCATCTCTAGCTCTGTCCCTATTAACAAAATTCCCCTCCTTGGCTTGCTCACTATGGCTAGGAAACTTCCCTTTCTCTTATTTTTGGAGGGCCTCAGCAATTTGCCCCATCTGAGTTTCCAACTTTCCAAATGATGCTTCTAAGTTGCCAAACCTTTGGCCACTAGCTAGCATAAAGTTTGTCAATGTGGTTTAGCTCTTTGAAAACCTTGCATCATCCCTCTCATTTCTTCATCCACAAGACGACGAGTTTGATACGAGCTAGATTGAGTACTATTGTTGTTGTTCCATTGGTTTCCTCCCCAATGGTTTCCTTCTTGTGGATATCCACCCTATTGATTTCCACCTTGTTGATACCCACTTTGTTACTCTCTTTGACGGTATCCACCTTGATTGTTTCCGCCTTGTTGGTATCCTCTTCGTTGGTTCCTAGGTTGTAGGTTCAATACGTTGCTATTGTTGGACTAAGAGAAGTTTGGATGGTTTCTCAATCCTGGGTTGTAAGTGTTTGAGTAGGGGTAATTCCCTTGACCTTGGAAACCTATAGCTTGTATCTCCTCTTGCTCTGTTCTTGATTCATGTCATTGAATCCTTCACTATCATTGAATTGATCACTAGGGCTTGCCTCTTGTCTTCCTAGCATCTTCACTTCGGCCTTAGGAAATCTCATGCTCTCAATGTAAGATGTCAAAGATTCCATCTTCTTATTCATCCTAGAGATCTCAATAGCAGCTCTTTGCTAGCAACATCGAACCTTCCACCCTGAACACTATTTGCATTTCTTTGTTGAGAGTTTTGTGCTAACATCTCATATATCTCATATATGTCAGCGGTGGTATTTGTGTCATATGACCCTCCACAAGCATTATCCACTAATACTTGAGAGAAACGAGTGAGACCACCTTGGAAACAAGATACCTTGTACTCATCTGTGAACATGTAAGGAGGGCATTGAGCCAAAAGGAGTTGGTACCTCTCCCATGACTCGTGAAAAGCTCCCATTCATCTCATTGAAATCTGTTATCTTCACCTTAAGTTCCTTAGCCTTCCTAGCTGGGAAAAATCTATTGAAGAACACCCCATATATTGTCCCCAGCTTGTCAAAGATCTTGACCTAAGCCCTATTAGCCACTTCATTGCCAAGTCCTTTAGGCAATATTGGAAACACCTCATGTGAAGTTGCTCCCTAGTTAGGCGCATGATTGGGAATGTCTCAATGATAGCACTGAATTCCTTCATGAATTGCAAACAATCCTCATTCAACTTCTCATAGAAGGAAGGTAAGAGGTTCATGTGCATAGTCCTTAGCTCATATCCCCTTGCAACCAGATTTAAGACAATTGGTGTGACTTGGAATATGTCAATACTCAATTAATCACATAAGTGCAAGATCTAATTAAAAAGTAAATAGAACTATAATCATGCAAACATAATATTCAAAGCTTTAATAAATACTCAATGTCCAAAAGTCTTCTCAAATCATCCCCTAAAATGTGGTACATGAGATGTGTATGCATGCTTAAGGAATTGTCTTAGATTAATAGAGTGTGGTACATGGGATGTGTATGCATGTTTGAGGAATTTCTAATCATCCAACAATGTTGGTTTGGTATAGAGTCCAATATATGTGGTTTCGCATCATTAAGGGATTTTGTATCTTCCAATTGGGATTTGGTAGACATAGACTCCAATAGAAAGTAGATCATAGGTTGGTCACTTTTGAGGAATTTTTAATCTATCATAATATATATAGTACCCAGTAGTTATAGTTCAACCCATGGATGTTTCCTTTTGGAGGTTTTACCACGTTAAAAAATCTCTTGTGTTAATTTTTTCTATCTCTATCTCTTATATTTGTTTATGTGTATGTTGTTATCGTGTTGCATATTATTCACTTGTGATGTATATTGGAACAAGATTTTGTAAAGTGTGATCTGTAAACAAATTCATTTGATCATATTTGTAAATATAATTCTTTTGTATAGTGTTACCTTTGTGTATTGTTATATTGTTAATGAAAATATATATTACGTGTCTAAAATAATCTATTGGGGGAGGGGGGGGGGGGGGGGGGGGGGGGGGGGGGGGTGAATAGATTTTAATCGGATATTACTAACTTTTTGCGATTAATCAATGTAAAGAAAAACCTTTAACTAGTCATAAAATAAAATCAAGTGTAATAAAGCAGAAAATGAACGACACTTGATTTTTACGTGGAAACCTTCACGGGAAAAACCACGGGCTGTTATGTGCGCCACACACGAACCTCAATCCACTAATTGTAATGGCAATTACAACCTAGGTTGACCACGTCAAACCTCACACGGTTACTAATCTACCATACTACCCGCAGGCCTTCAAGAGTGAATCTAGTCCATTGCTTTCAAACTACCACTTGGTAAATACAAGTCTTAATTCTCTAAGAGAAGAGATAAAACAACCTAAGTAAATATGCAATATTCAAAATGCTAAAATGCAAAGTTAGACATTTAAGCTTATCTAGGCATGGATGAACATGTTAGACATTCATAGATATCATTATGCTAAATGACATGCATATAACAAAGCTAAAAAACAAACAAGGTCCTATATGCAATATCTACCACAACCAACTCACAAAACAAAATAAAGAAACTATCTTGAAACAATTCAAGTCATAAAGAAGCAATCTTGAGACAAATCACGTAATAAAAAAGCTATCTTGTAGAAAAAGAACATATGAGATGATGCAAGTAATGTTCTAACTACAAGTCATGTAAGCAAAGATGAAATCCTAAAGAAAATCAACCTAGAACATCCTAGATGATATATGAAACATGAAAGTATGATGGGTTTTTGTTTTGAGTAATAAAAAGGAAGTCTTGATACCTTTGCTTTGAAGATACTTAATAGCTCTCAATTAAAAATATGATTTTTGAATCATTACATTGACCTAAGAACAGGAAGAGATATATAGGAGGTCAAATTGAAGCTATATTGTTTTGACCAAAATCAGTGGTCGCCATTTGTTTCGGGGCAACACCAATTTTTCTTCTAGGTCCCCATTTGTCTCAGGGCGACCTCTGACACAAACACACATAAAAACTTCATTGTCGCCATTTGTCTCAGGGCTACCTCGTGGCGACCTCATGGCGACCTCATACCTGATGAATTTCAGGAGTAAATGTCTCTGTCGCCATGGTGACACCATCAAATGGAAACCTCGATAAAGGGCGAAAATGCCCTGTTTCCACATGAGCACAATGTGCAAGTGTGCAAAGTGGTGAAACCAAAGGAGAAGTCAAGGGCATTCTCGACGGCGATCTTCGCGCTGAACCAAGCACACATCGTGCATGTGCGGACGTTTTCGAATAATATCGGAAAATGAATTACCAGACACATAAAAACACAACAATAAACAACATCAAAGTGCAAGTGTGAAATATGAAACATATGCACTCAAAAGCAAAAAAACACACATGCATGCTTGAGTAGGTGAGTGTATGCAACTAAATCTCTTCAAATAGAGTTAAAGACAAGTAATCTACCTTCCTTGAAGCTCTTGATGATCACGATGAGGCTTTTGGCAATTGATGAGGATTCTTCAATCCTAAGCTACCCTTACATAATTAAACCCTATTGTGATTTTGACAACGAAATAAGCCAATCAAAAGTGAGGCACTTACAGTTAATACTTGTAATACGTTGATCAAATATTGAAATACAAGTATTCATTGTTATTGTGTTTTGTGTTATTATACCTTATGCAACTAATTGATATACATAAACTATGCTTAAATGATCACATGCTTATATTTTCTATGTATGAATCCTTAGTTATTGTTGTATGTAAGGCTACCTTGAGGGACAAACGTAAGTTTGTTTAAGGGATTGAAAAAGGCATAAAAAACCTATTCACCCCCTCTAGGTGTGCTTAAGCTATTTAATTACATTTGTATACTTTCACATAGGCCTCTTAGTAAGTTTTAAGTGGATGTTTAGCAAATGATCGGAATAGTCTGCCAGCCTGCAGGTTCCTTCTGAAATTAGCCAAGGTTCCTTTCAGCAAACACTCCCATCTAGATCACTCCTTTGTGGAACTTCTCTACATAGGATCTCAACGTCTACCTCGCTCCTGTATCACTTAGAGTAGGATGGGGTCCTTGGGATGAGGCTTGATCCCTTGAAATTGAGCACAAAAATCTATAGTAAGCTTTGTAAAGAATCCACACTACTGGTGGTAACTTTCTGAACCACGTCTTGGCACAATCTGTCAAGGTTAAAGGGAACATCCTACACATTGCTGACCGGGTAGAGTTTGGATCTCCATCTGGTGGACAAAACTTCCATGTGGCTCACGGGATCCTCGATCTAGAATATTTCTCGACGGGCATCTTGAATTTGGGGGGTAACTCTGCTTCTCTGATTCTCCTAGAGAAGGGTGCATTTATCTCCCTAAGGGATTCTTCAGGTGCTCCAGTGTTTCCCTTCCTTAGCTCCTCGAGTTCCTTCCCTTTGGCCATTTGGTTTCTAGGTGCTTGGGCCCATCGTGTCTGGATCGAGCTACTGAGCCTTGTTATCCGAAGTCTCGGATACCATGGTTGCCTCATTGTGCTCTCTTCTAAGGTCGGGTATCTTGCGGCTTTCTCTTAGGCCGGGTACTGCCACCAACATCGGGTTGTGGAGCTCTTTTCTCTACCGCTAGTTAGTGCTGGCTAGTTCTTTCTGGGAGGAATGTCAAATGCTGACTTCACCTGTCGGGGTCTAAAATCTCTAGGATGACTTGAAACTGGCAGTGGTAGTCCGAGTCTGTCAAAAATTGGTACCTGAGTACTCGGTCCAGCTTTCCTATGAGCTTGGGTGCTTTGAAAGGTATCCCTTGGGCAATCATCGGAGGCGGATGCTTCCATATAGGCAGCAGCGTGCCGTTCTATAGTATCCCGATTTATCTCTGGACCGCGGGGTCCTGGGGCATGGAGCTCGCATTAAGTGGAGGAATCGGTGCGAGATTTGGCTTCTCGTTCCCCTTTCTTCCTTTGGTTTCTTTGAGTGGAAGCGAGGGAATGGGGTCCCAATAGGCAGGCTACCCCTAAGAGGATCGGAGTCTCTATCTTCTGGGTAAAGCTAGGTAACTTTTGTAAATGAGATGGGAGTAGTTTCCACAGACGGCGCCAAAAAGTATTAACCGAAAATTGTCACTGGGGTGAATTTCCAATTAACAATTATTATGACTGGAATCGGGGTAGATCACAGTCGGAGAGATATCAAGTAGTTCAATACCTATGAGTTCTCAATAAAGCAGACTCTTTCCACATGATAAATCTTATCAAGTTTTCGGTTTCGGAGGTCATCTTAGCAATCAACCATTTTGCCTCCATGAGTCCTCTTCAAACTTTCTTCACTCTTCTTGACTAAGACTACCTTCATCTTCAATCAGTCTTCCATTCTCTTGCTCTTCTCATTTCCTCACTCAAGTGCTTATTCAAATGAGTCACCTTGGAAGTCAATTCAAGGTTCTCCCCTTTTAGCTTTTAAATCTCCTTCTTCTTCTTCAATCTAAAACTTCAAAGAACTTCACATAGTCCATCTTTTCACTAAAGTCATGATTGGACTTGGATGAATTAGTCTCATCATGATGAGTCTCCTTTCATCAACTTCTTGGTCCTCTTCGCTTCTTTGTCATTCATAAATTCCTTGTCGTTGTGAGAAGATGAGAAGCATGAAGTTGACAAACTGGTCTTCACCATCCGAAGACTTATCTTCTTTTTCTAAGTCATCACTATCACTCCAAGTAACGTCATAGCATTTCCTTTCTTTTTCTTCAAATTTGCACATTCGGGAGCAATGTGTCCATAGCCACTACATTGTAGCATTGAATACCCTTCTTGTGGTCCTTCTTCGTGTTTTCTTCAATTCTTGAAAGGAGTCTTCTTCCTCACAAATTTTCCCTTAGAGCTAAAACCCTTTCTCAAATCTCATAAATTGCTTGAACTTCTTCGCTATTAAGGCTATTTCTTCATGAATCTTTTCTCCTTTCCACCTTGATAGCCTTCATAGCAAAAGTCTTTGCTTCTTTGGAGGTGTGATTGTAAGAGCTTTCCTAGATTCATAGGCTAAAAGCCTTCCAATCACTTCACTCGACTTTATTTGTGTAGTACTATTTCCTCTAAAGCCATCACTTTGGATTCGAATCTCTCAGGAAGTGACCTCATGATCTTTTCTTGATTCTCTATCTGAGTAGGGTTACTAAGTTGATGACTTTGATTCACTATGTCCATCAAACTTCACTTGGAAGTCATTAAAACACTCATCCTCCTCCATTCTAATTGTCTCAAATTGAGTTGGAGGACTTGAAGCTTGGAGTCCTTGACCACCTCGGTTCCTTCATGAGTCGCCTCTAGAATCTCCTAAGCCTCATTTGCAATTCTAGTGGTTTAGATCAACTTGTATTGATTATCGTCCATGGCACAAAAAATGGCATGCATTGCCTTGTTGTTCCACTTAGAGGCCTCGAACTTTTGAGCGCTCCATTGAGATTTTGGCTTGGGGACTTTACCACCTTCTGTAGAAGTCACGTTGGTGGACTGTAGCCAACTTCTATTGCCATCTATGCTC